>JAAGKR010002251.1:0-97366 GCA_011419295.1 Clarias macrocephalus | reverse complement strand
ATAAAGCTTACACTGATGGAACATTTACAGAAAATATCATCAATGATGCACACTTGGGCATACTAGGTAGACAGACAATCCTTTTAAACATTTCCATTTATTATTCATTTGTTACATAAATGTTAGCTAATTATATGTATAATGCATGAGGTGAATGAAAATTCTCTTCAGGTCCGGTACTAAGAGCTGAGGTTGGGGATACTATAGAGGTCACATTTATGAACAAGGCTGATAGAAATTACAGCATCCAACCACATGGTCTTCAATACACAAAGTCATCTGAGGGAGCTCAATATGAAGACGGTGAGAAGGCAATGCTTCAGAACCACAACCAATAATCTTCTACGTTGACTGCCCAGTTACATTTTGATAAATTTAAGTTATGAATGGTTGTCAGTGACACACCTGGAGATGCAAATGCAGGCAGAATTTAATAAAAAAAAATTTGGGCCCTTGCTCAAGTCAGTAATTTAATATTTTGTAGTTAATAAATTAAATTAAAGATAAATTGTAATATAACAACTGATGACCTGTGGGTGGTATGGATGTACAGGATGGTCATTTGCAGATTTATATATATATATATATATATATATATATATATATATATATATATATATATATATTTTTTTTTTTTTTTTTTTTACCAGCATTTTTATTTGACCCTTAGGCACAGAGAAAAATGGATCTCATGTGCAGCCAGGAGAATCCTTCAACTACACTTGGCATGTGCTAGAGGGTCCATCTGACAGTGACCAGGCCTGTATTTCTTATTTGTATTTCTCCTCCAGTGATCCCATCAGAGACACCAACTCTGGCTTATTTGGACCTCTGCTTGTGTGTAGGAAAGGTGCACTGAGCTCCAATAATACCCAGGTATAATTTTTTCTACAGTTTCCTGTATATACAGTACCAGGGCAAAACAATGTTTCTTAATTATTTAATCATAATTGCAGAAAAATGTGGACAAAGAGTTTTTCCTGCTTTTCACTATGATGGATGAAAACCTGAGCTGGTATCTGAGCCAGAATATTCAGACATATGGGAGAAATGAATCAGATCCAGAGAATCAGGAATTTCAGGACAGCAACATGATGCATGGTAGTCTATACATAAGCATTAAACAACCCAAACATCTAATTTTTATTTTCATTGTGAAAATCTGTTGGTTTTTGATGATTTGGAGGTTTTTAGTAATTATAATATAAAAATATTTAACATTCCATCCTAGCTAGTTTTATTTATGTGTTTGTTTGGTGTGATGCAGTGGTAAATGGCTACATGTACGGGAATCTACCAGGACTGGAGATGTGTAATGGTGACCAGGTCAGATGGTATGTTCTAGGACTTGGCACAAATATGGATATACATGGGGTTTACTTCCAGGAAAACACCTTCCGCAAAGATGGTACCACTCGTGACACCCTCTCTGTGTTCCCACACACTACTGTCCGGGTTTCCATGCAGCCAGATACAACTGGTCAGTCATGTCTTTGGTACATATGCTTATACTATTGTTTTTCTTTGTTGTTCATCTTCTCCCATTAAGGGTTGCCACAATGGGAATTTTTGATTTTGGCACAGGTTTTAGTCCTTATCCATAAAAGGATGCTGTAATCAACTGTATTGAAACACAGTGTTGAGGTCAAGGATGAATAAAATGACCCAATTGCAATTAAAAGACATAAGACATTAGTCAAATTTAAAATAGCACACTCTGTGATATGACTCAACATAAAACCTGAATAAAACCTGTCTGGAATTACATTTTTACGTAAGTTTAAAGACAGCCGGGAAGACATGGGTATGACCAATGGTCTGCATGGGATTTTATTTTGACTTTGTCAAACAGTTTTTTAGTAAATAATAAAACTAATCAGAGAAACGAAATTAGGACACCTGTGCAAAGAGATAGGAAGGCCTAGTTTAGTCTCTCTGATTAGTTTTATTACTTAAGCTCCCATGTTTATTTAGTCTTAAATCAACCCACAGCGCTCAAAGGATCCACTTCTAATGTTCTGGTCCCAGACAGTCAGTGCTGCCCAGGTGGTACGAGGGGAAACCAACCAATTGTGTGTGCATTATATTTTGCATTGTAATGTTATGGCTGATCGGTGTACACTCACCAGGCACTTCATTGGGCACACCTGATTAACTGTTTGTTAATGCATACATCTAATCAGCCTATCACATTGAATTACTTCGAATGTGGCATGAGTATGTTGGTATCCAGTGAGATGGGCAAATATGCCTTGTTGATGACTGAGATCATATGAGAATGGATAGAAAAGTAACTAACATAACATATTGTTATGTATGGTATGGCAAACAGCATCTCTGCACAACTGAGGCTACAATTTGCATGAGGTTCCCAAAATTGGATAATAGTAGATTTGAAAAATGTTGCCTGATCTGTTGACTCTTGATTTCTGCTGTGACATTCAGATGGTAAGGTCAAAACTTGGCACAAACAACATGAAAACATAGATGTATCCTGCCTTGTATGAATAGTCCAGGCTGACAATACCATGTTGAATCTATGCAGTGAAGAATTAAGACAAAACCGTTGGTCAATATTTTATTTGTAATCACTCACAGTATTTTGGACCAAACAACACAGACACTTTAATTGTGAGGTATCAATGTTATCAACACCACGTGTTTTGGATTATGATATCTCTGGATATTGGCAGTGATTTGACACACACATTTGCATAATAATAAACTGGTGCAAATGTGCAGGTCCCCACATGGCGCTTCATCAGCCGAGTGGTCCTACGGATATAGGATTTTCCGAGTTGAGCAGCTCTGTGACCGAGGTCTGCTTCTGAACATTTGTAATTGCCAAAAATTCTGTGCAGAGAATGGGTGGTGTTGGGCATGATGGACAGCAGTTTGTTCATAGACCTCTACAGCACTGACCCCAGAGAATCCAGCTCAAAGCCAAGCCCTGAACCAGCTCTGCTGACAACTTTGTCCAAGAATGTGACATCAATGATTTTTAAGGCTACCTTATATGCTAACAGTAGCAGCAAGTTGCGGTGAAAGTAGCCCGGATGTACCAGGCTGAGGTTTACACCAACTTTCTCCTAGTAGGTACAGAGGATCCAGTGCATGGTAGACCCAAAGTCTGTGGAGATGGAGAAAAAGTCATTTTAAGCTCAAGTCAGTGCCACTGGCCTGAAATCAATAACCTCTTTGGGACAGCTCTGCTTAAGGACTGGAATGCCCCGAATGTGGCAAAGTTAAACCTAGTTAAACCTACTGGCTTTGGTGGTTCATAGATTGTATGTGCATGTGTGCCTGGTTGTGTGTGAATATAGGACTTTTTGAAGTGAGCTGCAAAGTGAGTAACCATTACATGGGAGGCATGAAGCAACAGTACAGAGTAAAGAATTGTGGCCAGAGTTCTTCTGCTCCACCCTCTGCTCCCACAGCACACTACTACATTGCTGCAGAAGAAGTAGAGTGGGACTACTCACCAAATCGCAACTGGGAGCTCCAGCTCTTCAACACCACAGAGGAGAATAGGTAAATACAAACACACATACAGAAAATTCAATTATGCAAGCTAACAGAAATGGCTTGAAGACCAACATTTTTTTTTAATTGATTTAGTATTTTTTATAAAATGTGATCAGGAAATCCTTGCAAATTGGAATCACCCTGTAAAGTCTCCTTATCTTAATATGAAAGCAACGTGGATGTAATTTAAAATGTTTATCGGACACATGCCCAGACATGTCAAGTTGCACTTAACTGAAATGTTTACAAAATCTTAACCTTTGTCTTATTATTGTGTCTTTATCTAACTTGTTACCGATACTCTGCTTCTTAGTCCAGGCAGTGTTTTTGTAGGGACTGGTGAAAACAGACTCGGCTCCAAATATAAAAAAGTGATTTATAGAGAGTACACTAATGCCACCTTCATTACCAAAAAGCAGCAGAAGTCTTCAGAGAAACATCTGGAAATACTGGGTACAAAGATATGATTCTCTCACTGTTCTAAAAGCTTTTGTTGCTCTTAATTGTCACTTTGTAAACTGTCTTCTGTGAAGCAGTCACTCTATCTATATTGTGTGTGTGTGTGTGTGTGTGTGTGTGTGTGTGTGTGTGTGTGTGTGTGTGTGTGTGTGTGGTTTGGAATATTTTGTTAGGTCCACTCATCAGGGGAGAGGTCGGTGAAGTTCTTCATATTACATTTTTTAATAAGGCTAGTCGTCCATACTCTATCCAGCCTCATGGGGTGAAGACTTCACCTCCAAATTCAATGGCTGTTTTGCCTGGTGAGGAATCCACAACTTTATACTGAGTGCTTCCAACCTACCGCATTGTGGTATCTCGTAAATGCACTCTTGTATAATGCCTGGCCAAAATAAAAGTTGCTTTTTTGGATCACTTTTAGCTTTGATTATGGCATCCATTCAACAGGGCAAGGTTTTAGCAACTGAGATCTTGTATTTATGACAGAATTCTCCATGACAGAAGACTCCATAAAGTCTTCTCCAAAGACTTTTAATGGGTTTAAGGTCACAACTTTGTGGTGCTCAATTCATGTGTCAAAATGATCACTCTGATGCATCCATCGCTTTGTAATAGCATAGTTCTAGATGACAGACCACAAGAGCCACTGAACCAAGACCACAGAACCAAACAAGACCCCAGAACAAATATTTTTGTCCAAATCTTAATCCTATGTAGAAATATTACTTAGTGGTGGCCAAAAGAGTATTAAAACAAAAGTACATTTCTATTTTAATGACATTCTTAAAATGTAAAAAATAATGACAATCAACATAATAAGAACAATTTATAATTTTATGATATACATTTGCTGCACAACAGAACTATATATAATGCATGGCATTTGTTGTCTTAATACTTAACAATGATTAACCAAATTCCGGTAATTTCTGGCTCCTTAATTGTTGTTTTTTGCTTGGGGTATGTCAAAAGACTTTTTTTGTGAAGTGATTTCTCTGATAAAAATCATCACGGTTGTAAATACAATCCTTTAAATTCTAGGTAGTTATGAAAAATATATTAATTTGGACACAATAAAAACGTTTTCAATGAAATAATGATGTAATGCTTGACTGCAGGAAACATGACTATGTACCAGTGGATTATTCCAGAAAGTTCTGGCCCAGGATCCTCTGATCCAAACTGCACCACTTTTGCCTACTACTCTACTGTAGACTTCATTAAGGTGATTATCAACAACTACATATAAGTTATTCAATTCTAATTCGGGCTACATTTCTACATATGTACATAAATACAAAAACAATGTTCTTCTAATGTTAGTTAATTCCTTTAGTGTAACGTACAGTATCTCTTAGTTGAAGAATTTAAACATTTAAACTTTCTGACTGATTATAGACACTACTACATATTTACTTACTACATACAGTGAACATTATTGAAAAATGAGACAAGACTTACCACAGTGTGTTTAAAATTAATGCCACAGAGAAGAACAATATAATTTAACGCTGGTCACTTGGAATTTGAACAAATAATTTTGAGTTACTGTACAAGACAGGGTTCTGTTAGTAACTAAGATGACTTTGGCATTTAAATCTGGCAAATTTATTTATATATTTTAAATATTTAAAGCAGAAAATCAGTTATTTTTAAAATTATTAAAATTTTTTATTTTAATACATTTCAATAAATAGTTGTTAACTCTGTTTTGATTTATTATTTTGAAGCCCTTTACCGCAAAAGCTAAAAGACTAAAATGGTCAGTTTGTAACATTATGATAAATTTCAAGCTAAGTGAAGTGAAGGTTGCACATAATGTTTGTCAGATATTATGACATTCTTTTCCCTAATACACCCTAAAAACTGGGTTGTTTTTAACCCAGCTGCTGGATAAATATTGGACCAACTACATGCTGGGTTAATTTAACCCAGCAAGATGGGTTAAATATTCAATCCAAATGCTAGGTCATATTTATGTTTTATGTTTTACATGTCTATGGGTAAAACAGTTTAAACAGTTAAATTACTTTGACATACTGGTCTATTCCAAAAAAAAAAAAAAAATACAATAAAAAAAACCTAGGTTTTGCAAACCATACATATATGCAATAAACACCCAATCATAGAAAAAAATATTTATATTTATTTTTCAAAAGTACAAGATCAGATAATACAAAATAAGTTCAACAGCGACATCATTATGATACTATTACTTAGAGGCACTAATGCCTGAGAGAAGTGCTGGTCATTATCTCCCAACATCAGGATGTAGCGGTACGGCATTGACACTTCAGCCTGTTGGAGATATTCCACGGTGTCGGTTCCAGCCTTAGAAAGAAAGAAATTAAAGAAAGCAAAAGTTTATAGAAAAATCAAGAGGGTTGGCTAGAATGCATATTTGTAAGAAGATTAGTGTCTTGTAACACCTCAGCTTTTTATATGTGGTTGCTAATGCTAGCAACCTAGCGTCATGCTGGCACTACAGTTAACAATTTAGCTTTCATTCATCACTTCACCATCTTCATACACCCTGCAAGCATTCTACAAAGAAAGCTAAAAAGTCAGACATTTTTGCAGTTTTTTCATGCACAGGTGGGGTTCTTTGGTTTGGCTAGCTAGCAGCCATTGTCAGATAAACTAGCATGCTATAGAACAGACCAGGCTAAATGTTTGAGTGTAACTTTAACAGTAATAAATGTTAAATACAGTGAACAATATTCAGTTATAGGTGAGTGAAAGTGTGTATACAGACCTTATATTTAATGTTTACATTTCCTCTTAAATGTGTGAGGAGGAAGACCAAAAAAAGACACGATGCTGACACAGCCACTGAATACACCTGTGCACTTCGGGGAAGGGGCGGTCGTGTCTGTGATGTTAGCTATCACTAGCTAACCCAACACCAACCCAGCAAGCTGGGTTAAACAAAAAGTACCCAATTCCCTGTAAATAACCCAGAAAAAGGTTATTCACATCCAAATTAATGAATATGGGGAAGAAATGAAACAAACATTAGACATCAAAGTCTAAACATTTAGATCATGTTTTAAGGCATGCACAGCCTGAACAATTTTGTGAGGAGAAAGTACTTATTTCTGCTTGTAAATCCATTTGTTTCCAGAAAAGTGATTATTAATTTTGATTTATTTATTACACTATATGTCCAAATCCCAGAGGATTTTCTGGGAAAAACTGTGGAGTTTTTGCCCACCAAACCATGTCTTCATGCATCTCGCTTTGTGCACATGAGCATTGTCTTACCTGAACAGGTTTACAGTATTTGACATTTATTTGACCTGACCATAATGTGACAACTTGTATGATGTTTGTTGCTGGATGGTGTTTTGGGTTTTAGGACACAGTCAGTGGACTAATTGGACCACTGGTGGTCTGCAGGAAAGGGACCCTAAACCAGGCGCGACAAAGACTGGATGTGGATAGGGAGTTTGCAATTCTTTTCTTTATCTTTGATGAGAATATGTCATGGTACCTTGAGGAAAACATTCAAACCTACTACAACGGATCACAACCTCTGGTCAAAAATAGTGACTTTGTGGAGAGTAATAGAATGCATGGTGAGATATAACCCCTTTAATCTTTATATTTTGATTACTTAGCAAACAGCCAAAACCATTGATGTTCATAGCTTTTATACCTTTACTATTATTTTACAATACTCAAAATAGTGAGTCACCAGCCAGCATTGTGCTATTCCTATTTCTCAGCAATCAATGGGAAGATGTATGGAAATCTTCAGGGAGTGGAAATGTGGCAAGGAGAGAGAGTCAACTGGTATCTCATTGGAATGGGCAGCGAAGTGGATCTGCACACAGTGCATCTACATGGTCAGACCTTCATTTACAAGGTGATAATGAAACACAACAGGTTATGCTAGTCGCAGTTATTGAGATGCCAATAACTATCACAGAACTTTAAACTAAGAAACTAGCCAAATGTGCACTTGTAAGTCTTTCTTCATTTCTCTCCCATGGAGTAGACAGACCTGCCCCACCGGGCCGATGTGTTTGACTTGATACCAGGCACTTTTCAGACATTGGAGATAATAGCAGACACTGAGGGAATGTGGCTGCTGCACTGTCATGTGGATGATCACATCCTTGCAGGCATGGAGACCACTTACACCATCAGGAGATCAGGTGATTAAAAAAAAAAATCTTTCTAGCTTCTTCTGGCTCAGTAGTAGTCTTCTCACCTGCCATGTCGATGACCTGGGTTCAATTCCCAGCCAAGATGCAGGTCATCCATAGTGCCAGCCCCAAGTTAAACATGCGTATCAGACAAGACTGCTGTAACAACTCCTTAACAGAAGCAACCAGTTCCACTTTCTCCCCATTTCAATTCTCTGTGTAAGCACAAAAAGGTCACATCAGGTCATTTCAAGACTCTACCTTTTGTAATTTCTAAAAACTGCGAAAGCTTGCTTAAAGAAATTGAAAAAAAATTTTCACAATTGTTTTATGATTTATATGATTATGTGTTTTAGGTGCCAGTGCTCTGACTCAACACCTTGGCATTGTCTCCATCTTGGCCTTTTTCTCCAGCATTGGACTAAAGTGATATTAGCTTAAGTATAATTCATGTATGTAGATTTTATAGGTTTAGCTAAAATAGTTTACATATATCTATTTTGTTGTGATTTCAAATGGACAATCAAATGGACTATTTGGTACATACTGTAGAGGGGCAAAAGAGAGAGGAATAAGGCAGCAGAAAAGAGACCAAGGAAGAGCAAGAAACAAGTTAATTAATCTCATTCACTCATAAATTTCACTTTGGTAATCAGGATGGATGAAGACGATTCTCTAATCTGTGTCTTGTCTGGGATTATGTTTAGAGTTTTACCGTTGTAGCTGTTTAACTAAAATATGACAACAGTCTGTTGAAATCTATAACATTCCTCCTTTAAAGAAATAAAGAGTTGCCTGATTATTGCATTAGAACTGAATCCACATGCATGGGCATAACTTAGTAAGGTTAAAGTATTATATAAATGTAAATGTACTGTAAGTATTAATCATTACTTTCAAATCAGATCTTGGGGCAAATAATTATTTGTTACTATGCAGAGTAACATTTCTCACATACAAAGGAATGAAGGATTTTTTTTTATCATAGGTTTAGTAAGGTTAGGAGAAGGAATATTAATCAAAAATCCAGAAAAAGTAAATGATACAAAGGTTATACATTGATTTGTATTTCAATAATGAAAATAAGTATGTGATTCCCAAGCAAAACATGATTAAGTTCCCTGTGGAGAAACCCTGGTTGGCAAGCACAAAGGTAAGCCTTTTTTTTTCTAGTTGGTTACCAGGTTTGCACACATCTCAGGAAGGATTTTGGTCCACTATTCTTTACAGATCTTCTCTAAATCTTTAAGGTTTCTTGCCTGTTGTTTGGCAACTCGAACTCTCAGCTCCCTCCATAAATTTTTTTATAGGATTAATGTCTGGAAACTGGCTAGGCCACCCCATAACCTTATTGTGCTTCTTCTTGAGCCAATCCTTTATTCTTCTTCTTGAGTTCAATCCTATGCTTCCACCTTCATGCTTGACTGTAGGGATGATGTTCTTAGGGTAATTAACAGCATTTTTCTTCATTTACTTTTTTTTTTTTTTTTTTACCAATCATTCGCTGTTAAATTGGAAAAATTTAGACAGGCTTGTGAATGTACCTTCTTGAGAAGGGGGACTTTTCCTTTTAGCTGTATAGTACTGGCAAGCATTTAAAACTACTTTCACCCCTTTTAATTTAGTTCTTGATTGCTAACTATAAGTTGCCAGCTCTGCTAGTCACAGGTAGTTAGCACTGCCAGTTGTGGAAGTATGTGCATTGGCAGGGTAAAATAACTGGCAAAATAACAAGCAACTCATAATTTGGCATGAAGTAGATTTTTTTTCTTATGAATTAATTAACTTTTAAATCCTAAACAACAACCTCATCATCATCATCATCATCATCATCATCATCATCATCAACAACAACAACAAAGGATCTCACCAGCCAGGGTCTGTGGTAGGGTGAATTACCATATTCCAATATTCCATATTGGAAATTTTAAAACTAGACATTGTTTACAATTCCTTGCCATTATTAAAACTAAGTATCCTGACACACAAAACATTTCTGAAGTTGTTAATGTGATCATTTAAACTTGATGGGAAAAGCAAATGATTGATATGATTGAAATACTGATTTCTTAATGTTATTTAGCCAAAGCATTAACACAATTTATTTGGATTTTGCTTTATCTAAGTTATAAAAGCTCTCCAAATACTGCATGATCTTGAGTTATTGTGTTGTGTTGTGATGTTGTCATTTAAATATACACAACAGTTATATTTTGAATTTAGGGGAAATATTGTCAGCAGTTCTGACTGTTCTTCTCACCAATACATGTACCTGTAAGAAAAGAGTTTTTTGGTTTGTTAATATATAAGAAAAAAGGTAGGTCTTTAGAAGTCATTGAAGCCTACTAGGGACTTGGCTGATTGGACATCATTTGCATATCTAGAAGTGATACATGACTTGTTACATGAGATGGTGGGATGGGTCTAGCAGTACTAAAATGAGAATAGGTACAAATCAAATACAAATTTTAAATACTAGAAATAAATTTTTAATAAACAAAAAATAAAGTTGATCTCAATCCTTCCACCTTTTTACACTTATTACATATCCAGATAAATTCCAGATTATTATTATTATTATTATTATTATTATTATTATTATTAGTAGTAGTAGTAGTAGTACTAGTACATCTATTAATTATTCATTGTATATCCAGTGTTAGTTGCAAAGTTGAATATATCAGAATCATGAATTAGAATGTATTGTTAATTATTATTATTAAATGTCACTCATTTGTATGATTAATTAAGGACTCTGCCTTTGCTTTGTTTTTCCTGTTGTTATCTTGTCACGTTTACTTTTGGCATATGTTCCCAGCTCTATTAAGCAAAATAAGTGAATGCTACGATAAAATATTTACTATTAACTAAGTTAATAATGTTTTTTGCATAGGTAGTTTTGTTATTTTTTTGACTTAACATTTTTAATACTTGCTAAGATATAACTTATACTATCATATAGTATTTGTTGGAGAACATGGTTAAATGCTTCTAATTTGTCTTCCAAAGTTTGAGTGTGCATGTTTAAAACCTGGTCATTCAGTATATTCAAGTAGTCAACATCCTAATTTTTTGGACACATAATGTTCCTGAAACTAGACCTGACCAACAGAATAAACCCAGAACAATGCCCAAACAGGCTTGGACGGTAGGCATTAAGCATGATGGGTGCATATTTATGGATAGATCTTCTGACATGGTTGTTTAAGAAATGAGATGCTACTCTTTGCATCTTTTAGAGTTAAATAACCTGTTTCCAGTTAAACCATATTAATCACTGCAGTAATTATGCAATGAAAGGCTCTTAACTATTTACTTAGTTGGTTACTTATTTTGGTTGTGTATGATACTCCTTAACCATATTGAAGCAGTTTTAATATATAAATATTTATAAAAAAACTATATTCATAATATGTATACTTAACATCATTAAGACAAAATATGGTGTTTAGAGTTACTTGGACCTAGGTTAAATAATTAAGCAATCGGCATGTCAGGTTTAGAATTTTTTTAATACTCTCAAAGAGAGCATAAATTTGCAATAAAAATACTGAACTGTGTGTATTTTTCATTTGTTATTTAGACAATTCTGATCAATTTTAGTTGGGTTTAATACATTTGCAAGAAATTTAACGGAAAACCATGAACACTTATGTTAAATACACTCACTGGTTGCTTTATTATGAACATGTGCACATTTATGCAACTATCCAAGCAGCCAAACATGTAGCATTTAAATTTACTTTATAGCATTTAGACTCCTATATCCAAAGAAACTTGAGTAAGTGCTTTGAAGTCTATTTCTAAACACATCCTTAGACTAGCTAAGGACTAAGAATACCATCAGATTAAAACGCTAGTAAAATTCCAGTATAAAAAAACATTTCATAAAATTTATACATTTCATTTGAAAATTTTATCATACTTTAATGAAAAACGTATTTAAATGAATAAATATGTAAATATCAAACAATGGGAGAAAGATGGTTCTTTGAATGGAATGGAAACTTCATTTGCCCTAATCTGCATGTCTTTTGACTGACAACCAGAGAACCTGGACTAAACCCACCAAGCACAGGGAATACAAGCATACTCCACCATTTTATCATATTTTACATTAATTAGATAATGTTATTTCTATCCAATGGCTCTAATTAAAGGGCTTGGTAATATTAGACATGAAAATTTAAACTGCCCAGATGTTTCTAAATATATCTACTGTAAATATTTTTAGATGTTTACTAGTGTGATAATGTTTTCCTGTTTATTATATATTATACGTAAACTTGTACTGTATCTCCTGTTTCAAAACAAGACCTGCAATAAGGCTAGCTCCCCACACAGTGGCACTAGTGGGTATGAGTGGCATGGTTTGAGTCATAAAACAGGGAGGAAGGTGAATATAGTTAATATAGGACACCTTAAGACATGCTGTTCACTTCCTTGTCGTGAGTAAAAAACTTCTGTTTCTGTAATTAGGAGACACAGGAATTCAGAAATAGATAATGTGATAGAACATTGACGTGTATGCTGTTTCCCAACAGATAGTTTACTAAAGGCAAGAAATCTAGTCTGACCCTAATACTGAAGGGTGATGCAAATCATTTAATGAATGATGACCCGGCTCAGGTGTAGTAACTACGGGTATAATGATCGAATGATGTGATTTAATGCATCAATTTAAAATGCTATTGAAAAGTAGCAAGGCAATTACTAAAAAAAATAATATATTGAGTCAATTTATTGAGTTTATAAATCAATAATCACCGTATTATCAAAGTGGACAAACAAATCATTTATGTTTTGAAACTAGGGTGTACATAGACCATCAAGCTGATTTTGCTGTAACTAATATTTAAATTACTTCATCATTAAATTATCATCATCATCTTCATCATCATCATCAGAAATGATCAATTATCCTACTCCAGTCTCTGAACAAGTTAGTCACATATGAGTTTGAAGATTATCAAGGATAGTTTTGGTGGTAGTAGGCTATATTATATAGTATAAAAGGACATTATACTGTGTCAACAAATGTAAAATTGTAAGAGATTCAGCGGTATAATCAAATATAGAATCATTACCATAATAATTGGTACGATTATTGGTATTATTATTAAATTGTAACAGAAGTTGTGGTATTGTTAAATATTTAATCCATGGTTTAAGAATGTTTCCTTATCATAGTAGATTCAGTGGTATCATCAAATGGTGTCTTAACAATCATCATGTGCAACCTGATGTTTACATTTCACAAACTCTACCAGGATAAAATACTAAGGTTGAAAGAACCAACACACACTAACAATCAAACAAACGAAAAAAAAAAAAAACATTGGCACTTTTTTCAGAACTGAAATTTTGAAGTTTTGTACGTGGGCCTCCAATAATCAATGTTATACTAAACTTCCAGTCACCTAACACTCAGTATGACTGCAGATGAGTACTTACTAGCTGATATTACACAAATGAGGATGGGTTCCCTGTTGAGTCTGGTTCCTCTCAAGGTTTCTTCGTATTGTCCTATCGTCGCTCTCGGCTTGCTCATCAGGGACAATCTGATCGTTTTGATTTGTACAGATTTACTCAGATATTTCATACTCATTCCCATTATTATTATTTTTTATTCTGTAAAGCTGTTTTGCCACAATGAAAATTGTGGAAAGAGCTACACAAACAAAATTGAACTGAAGGGATGTAAGGGGTGTGGACCATATCAAGAGACACCATCAGAGGGTTGATACCAAAACCACAGCACCCTCCCATACCCCACCTCCAGACTGCTGACCCCAAACCCCAAAAAACGATGAAGAAATGGATGCTTAAACTGCAATTTATAAATATGTAGACCTAAACAGAGGGCAGATATAGGATAAATGTTTTTGTGTGTGTAAACACAAAACAGTGTGTGAAAAAAGTCTAGAAAAAGTGATTCGTTTAAAGACGTGAAATAATAATCTACCTGTATGTGTGTGCAATTCATTATGCAGGCTTTCAAGAATAAGCCGTTCTTTCAGGGATTAGAGTGGCATTAATGCTCCCTTTTGCCGGTAAACCCGCACGAGCTGCACGACACGGAGCTTTTCTCATTCCAAAACTCCCAGCTCCCGGAGCCACCATGTGATCTTGCTCTCTTCTATAATTCTGAATAAAGAGTCAAGACTCATAGACCCGAGAAACGACTTCCGAAATGATTAAGACTTGGAAAATGATGTCGGAAAAGAATGCAGACTGTAGTTAACCGTGCGATAAGGATGAGTGATTGTGCTGATCTTGCTCTGTTCGACAGCTAAACGCTGATTGCGCGACAGGTCTTCAAGGAGAAAATGGGTTGTGCAACACGTGAAGAACTAGTCGAGACTGACATCATCATCATCACCTGAAGCTGAAAACTGATGACATGACAAAACTATAAGAGACTGAACTTACACTTTGGTCCCAGTGACGTTTCCACAGGCTTGCCACACACACACACACACACACACACACACACAAAAAAAAAAATTCAAAGTGACTAAGCTCATGTGTGCTGAACAAGCTGATGCGTTTTTTCTCGCGCAGCATTTACGTATTAGAGCTGTTGCTTTCCCTGTTTCACACTGACAGTAATGTATTTTTTCCTTTTTTTGATTTTTGCTTATCTGCAATTGAGTTGAAATATTGACCTACATGCCTGTGTCCACATCCACTCGCAAGCAAATATGTTATGTTTTCGTCTATAATATAATATAATATAATATAATATAATATAATATAATATAATATAATATAATAATAATGCAGATAAGTAAAAGTAAAGTAAATCCACGTCCCCCATGTCCCTCAATAAATAATAAGTTTGAATGTCTCATTTCTTCTACCAAGTTACTGTAGTCTATGACTGTATGGCGCGTTACCTGTTGAACGTTTATTCAATGTACTTCCAAACTCACCAGTGATTGGCTGGCAGTCTGCACAGTTAGCCAATCAGAATCTCGCAGTGTTTTTCAGGCGTGTGCTCCTATAAATCAGAGCGATTGCCCAGATGGAATTTCTCGAGGGACGAGCGGACAGACAGAGAGGGACAGCTTCGACCTGTTTCACACGGGTAGGATTTGAGCCCATAAATTACTTTATTACAAGCATGGACTTTTTTTTTCTTTTTTTAAACTCTGCTTTAATTGTTGTATCTAGTCGTGCTGTACACTGAAAAAAAATTAATGAATGAATATATTTAAATTAAGAGCAAAGTTTTACGAAAAATGTGGTAAAATATGTAAATAATAATAATAAAAAAAAACCTAATGGAGCTGAACTGATATTTTTATGTAAAACTTTTTAAATTAAATTAAGTACATTTAGAAACTTTTTGTTGTTGCAAAATTGACATTAATTTGTAAAATAGGCCAAATTAATTTTAAGTGTAATTTAAAATAAACCCAAAGTCTTATGATAGATACTGTATAAGAAACTACAAGTCCAATGTTTAATTACAAAAATTCTAACGCCTTGATTGGACAGTATTGAGAATGTTAAGGCTATTTTAGTTGGGATATAAATAGATGTGATCACTTTTTTTTATTGTTGTAACAATTTAAAGATGGTAAAGTTTAAATTTCTCCCAATATATCAAATTTTCTGTCATTTGTTATAAATGACTGTCAATTCTCTTTTTCATTTACAGATCTGAGCTGGTGTGTGCATACATCTGTCCTCTTGTAGTCCCATCCCTTGTTCACAATGGCTCCTACACTCTCCACTGCGTTTGCTCGCCGCTGGTGGATGGCAGTTACAGCCATCATTGAGAACCTGCTGTTTTCTGCTGTACTGCTAGGCTGGGGCTCCCTTCTCATCATGCTCAAATCTGAAGGCTTCTACTCTTATCTCTGCACAGAACACAGTAAGAACCCCAAGTCTTAAGAATAAATTTACAGTAACAGAGGTGCATGTAACATTCCTTTTTGGGTTGATCATGTATGTTTTTAGTTGATTTTCTATGTGTAGGTTGAAAGTCCTTGCTTGACTTATGTAGTATTGTAAATCAACAAACCACCACCTACTATTTTGCATTAAAAAAAAAAAAGCATGAAATTCATTGTGGCTTAGCAATGCTAAAAGGCTTTTATCAGCTCATCAGCTGTAAACAACTTAAAAGCCCTTTGTGCTTTCTTTCATCACAGATGAAGAATGTGTTGGTCCTCCATGAATCTGGAGACTTTTGGTCAGGGTTTCTTCATTTAGAATGCTATGTAGTGCTTTGAAGTCAAGTTACTCCACTGGGATTCAGTGACCTAACCAGTTCAGCCATAAATTGAGAGGCCTAAGGGTGTAAAATGTATGCAGCCTTAAATACCAATGTAGCGTTTTTTTAACTTTGAAACATTCCTTTTTTGTTTGTGTGACATGGTATCAGGCTTATTGATTGTCTCTTAATAGATTTATTGACCTAAACAGATGCCTCAACAGGGTCTAAAGACTGCAGCTGAAAACACCTTGTTCCTGGAATATTCCTTTGTTTCACTGAATTTAAATCAATTAGAAATTCAATCCTGATAAATCACAAAGGTCATGCTAATGGCCACAAAACAAAAAAAAAGGCACAAAAAGACATGCTTATGAATGAAAGCAGTTGAAGACATTAATTGGAAGTGTTCTGGCTACAGCCACTGAGACCTGCCCATCTCTTGTGTTGGAGGCTAAAACCCATTTCAAACATGTTTTGCTGTCTAGATCCTACTGATTTAGGAGCCTATATTTGAACAAATGCCTTTTTGTTAAGTCAGAGACAGAGCTTCAACCAGTCTATATTAACAATGTTCACATGAAGCAAATTAACCAAGATCAAGTATCAATCAGATACAAGGCCTGTATAAACTGAAAATCAATCAAAGGAAAAGCCCTATTGTCTTTTTTACATGATGAAACTTGATGCTTGTGACATAGGAAGGGAGGAGCCTGATGTTCTAATAAACATTTTCTTTGGCATTGTAATATAATAAAAGATCTTCAATGGTGCCAAAGTATCAGTATACAGTGTCCTCAGCAAACAAACAAACAAAAAAAAAAATCAGAGTGATACAAGCCTTTGCCCTCTTCTTGAGCAGATTTGAGTGCAAGGTGGCCTCATGTACCATCTGTTCCTGATTTTTATCAGATCTGGCTAGCACAATGTTCTGGCAGCGAATATTAAAGGAGACTATCAGTTCTCACTTTAGTTTCCTAAGTTTTACTTTTTTTTCTTCAGCTTGCTACCTTTCAGCTCTTTCAAACAACTCATTTACCAGTTACTGAATTGAGCTCTTCACTAGAGTTCAGACAGTTGTACTGTATATGTAGTGTATAGCGTATAAGCCATTTCTTTTTCTATAAATAAAACTGTGCGCAGCTAACTTGCTACAGCTCACAATAATTAAATTGTATAAGCCCTTTAATCATTCTGAATTTTAAAAACAGAAAAAAATAAGATATAAAAGTACGTTAGCTTATATCTGTTGATTCTTTGCATAGGACCTATATTTTTAATTAGGTATGAATATTTCTGACCTTGTTGTAACTATTAAAGACGAGCAGGTCGATGAGTCTTAATAAAAGACTGGATGAAAGAAATGGAAAGGGCACTAAATGTGATACTACTGATTGTTTTAACTGTGCTTATATCTTTATAAATATTCTCTCTTAAATAACAACATATTCATATAAACCTTATGATAATACATTGTGAGCAGTAACAAAAGTATTATTTTTCATTAACTGACATGGGTCATTCAAATTGTACATAGTGGTAGAGTAAACTTTCTTATATACAAAACTACTGGTCAGCATAGTCTCCATCACAAGTTGCTCAGATTCTCCATCCCCTTGGTTGCAGTTTGATGGTTTTTAAAGTCAGTATTATGAAATTCATAACATTTCTATGTATAAATTACATTTAAACTTTACTGAATGATCCATTTCTAAAAGCGCAGTAATTCATACCAGTTAAATATAATTTGTTATATAAGTTAACAAATGAATAATTTTTTCATGATAATATAAGTGATTTTCCAAATGATTTACTAGTTATTAATTTGTATCCAGCTATATAAAGTAGAATCCAGTAAACTATGAATAACAAGATCCATTGTGATCGTTTTAGAGATCTTCGCCGCCGTTATTAATTTTTATATTCAAATTTCTTTCTAATCTTTTCAAATGTTTATTGTAGTCACTTTTCTAGGCCATGTTTACAAATCCTACCTTCATGTGTGTTACAATAAGGCATGCATGATAACATACAGCATGCAGTTTTCTCTAGTCAGAAGAAAGCTAGGTGAAGTGGCATTCTGTAGGCTGTTAGTGCTAGTCCTATGAGCTAACATGTTTTTTCCATGTCACCTCACTCCGAGGTCTTCTGCTGAATGAAGTAAATATGGGTAGTTCTAGTTACAGGCGGATTGATTATGTAACAGAGTCCAACAATAAACTCTTCCAGCAGTGTGCAATAAAAGAACAGCAAATTGGTGCCTTCTTACTGACTATCACAGAGTTATCTCTGTCTTTTACTGAGCTCTCCATGCTAATCAGCACTTTACTGCTGGTACAAGGTCATTTGGTAAAGCTAGAGACGAAAGCTTTGCTATTATAGGGCATTTTAGTACTGCTCACAAAGTATGGTTTAATTAGTTTCCCTTATAATGATGGCCTGTATGGTACAATAAAGTAAGTTTGGATAGCCATAAATGATAATATACAGCAAATAACATTTAATAGATAATAAATCAAGATTTACAACCATAAAATATGAAATAAGGATAATTTTCATTGTATATTTATTTTACTCAGTAAAATTAAAGTGATGTTTATTCTTTGATGTTGAGAATTAATATGCTCCTCGTTTTTAAGTTGTATATATGTATATATTAGGTATACTTATATATTCTGTGAGAGTTAGATTTTTCAAAGAACAGCTGCACAGTTCCTGGAGCAGCATGTGAGGCAATGTGATAGAACAACTCCTCCAGCGATAAACAACTAAATCTTATCTCACCTCAGACTTTCTTTGACTCGTATGACATATGCTCCATTAATTCCCCATGTGTTTAGGGGGGGTAGCTCTCATTCTTAGCTGATTGTGAAGATTGTGCTGTGATTATAGTTGCTGAAACAAGTGTTAAAACATAAAAAAACATAAAAAAATAAACACAAATAAACATTACTGCTCTGGACAGAGCAGTAATGGTCTGAAAATTGTCCATCAACTGTCTCCTCTTTAGAAAAGATCAAAAACCCAGGTTTGTGAGGTTCTAAAATCTTATTTCCAAAAGTCAAATAGAGCTTTCACGTGGACTAGTTTCAAAATCATAAATGCAGTAATGCATAATCTGCAATATGCTAGCAGGTGTAGCTGTAAAATAAACCACTACAAACATTTAATAAAAAGAAATTCTTGGAAACACTTGGAATATTCAGGGAAACACTAAACAGTTATCAGCTAATAATTCATACTGATAATTCGACCCTTATGTGCTACATTATTATTACAGTTGTTACTCTGTCCCAATTTATTTCTGCTACGGTCCTTATTACGTTTGGCCCAAGAAGTTTGTCTTGATTGATGGTGTTTTTCTGTGATTAAATGAATTTGCTAACCTTGTTCACATTTTCTTTTCCAGGTAACAGTTCCACTTTCAACATCTCTACAAATCCAGTGACTTTACCAGCAGTGGAAGAGGAAGACTACCAATACGAGGAGTTTTCACATGATGATGGGGTAGAAATAGTTCCTCTGAAACCAGTGGAACAGCCTCTGCATTTGAACGGCTGGTTGATCTGCAAAGAACAGGATGAGATGCTAAACCTTGCCTTCACTGTCGGCTCGTTCCTTCTCAGTGCCATCGCTCTCCCTCTCGGCATCGTCATGGACAAATATGGGCCCCGCAAACTCCGTCTGACTGGCAGGTTTGTCCTATGGTCATTGATTTTGGCCGTAACTTTGTAAACGATTTTTTTTGACTGCTATCCTTTTTTATTTCAGTGCCTGCTTTGGGTTGTCATGCCTGCTTATTGCCTATGGAGCCAGCAACCCCAGTGGTAGGGCTATTGCTAATCTGATTCACATCATCATATCATCAATTAGACATATTGGTATGGACAAAGCAAACTGATAAAGGCTGTGTTTTTTTTTTTGTTCCAGAACTTTCTGTGCTTATTTTTATTGCACTGATCTTTAACGGCTTTGGAGGAATGTGTATGACCTTCACCTCCCTTACAGTAAGTGTGTTTCCCAATTATGGTCTCTTTGTTTATGTGGTGTTTGGTAATTTTTTTTTCATTATATTTCTCTTCTTTTGCGCACTCCTTTTCAGCTCTTATTATTATTTTTTTCTTTCGCTTGTGTTCAAGCTTATGCTTCATGAAGACCATCAGCTATTAGCACTTTGTTTAAAATAGGATGTTACCAGAAGCTCTGGGGTGATAAATGGATACATTTTCTTTTGTTTTCTAGCAACAGTCTCTCGCTCTCTCTCGCTCTCCCTCACTCTCCCTGTTCTAATAATGTGCACTAGGTTGATTATTAAGCCCATCTCCCGTTCGTACTTATCTTTCTCGTTCCTGTTGACTGGGTTTTGCTGAGGCATGAGCTATTCTGCGTCCATCGAGCAGTAGAGCGCTGACCCGGCAACAAAAGCCCAAGGTCATCACAAGCGCCGGGAATGCTTGTCAAGTTGTGCAACCTCAATGGCATCTTGAACATTATGACTGTTTTTCCATTGCCAAGCAACCATGTCAGAATAAATTGCATATTCAGTTTGGAAGGGTCATTTTTTATGGTCACAAAGCATAACTGTACTGAAAAGAAAATACTCATAGTACAAAACTTTTGAAATTTGCACCACCTTTATATACTGGTCGATATTTGCTTGCTGCAGCTACACTCATGTACAATATCAAAAAAAAAATGATGTTGACTTTTTTCGATCAATTCATCCCAAAAATCAAATGCCAATATCAAATGTTCAATATCTATCCTGAGTAGCTATGCGTTTGTGGTTTAATGACTGCTGAGGGACTGCTTGTCAACAGGCAAGGCAGGTAACTGTTTGGGGCCCCAGATGAGTAGGGGCCCCCTAGAGTGCGTACAAACTTCAATTCATTATTTATGGGATAATGGTGATGAATGCTAATTGCAGAGGGGCCCCTGAAAATGTTTGCCTAAGGCCCCAACAGACACTAGAATTGCCTCTGGGTGTAATGCAATAATGAAGAGTTATAACTTAAGGCTAATGTACTCACACATTGTATAACAGTAATCCTTTATTATTTAGAGAATTTTGAGTTTTGATAGTCATTAGCTTTTCCGGTCACTTCACTGTAATCACTGATATATAATGCATCATTCAGATATCATGCAGTTTAATTCAAATTTGCTGTTAGTAGGTATTTTAATCAGCCTATTTCCATTAATGATTCCCATTATTATTTTTTTCCCCCAGGGATTTCTGTATTATGGTATGTATCAGTATCAAGATAGTATAATGACACTAGTTTCTTAACTATATCAGGGAATTAATGATGACAGTACAATGCCCCAATAAAGAAAGCGAGGATAACCCTTTTGCTCTTAGCTCTTAACTACCTCATGTTTCTTCCTTGCTGTGCAGTTCATGCAATCCAGAGGTGTTTTGAGAATAGTTTGCCATGCTCTCATTCAATAAACCTCCAGGGTGAAAATGACAAGAGACAGCAGGAAGAGTTGTAACTTGAACTAAATAGATGAAAATTGATAGCTAATGTGTTTTTGTTTGTCTTTTCAGCTTCCCAGCATGTTTGGAGACCTGCGTTCCACATTTATTTCCCTCATGATTGGCTCCTATGCATCGTCAGCTGTCACATTTCCTGGAGTTAAGGTGTGTGTATAAATTACAATACAGGGGTACTTTTTCTATCCATTGCATGCCTGTTGTAAATATAAATCAAACCTAGAAAACCCTATCGAGAAAAAGAAACAATAATTGTCAGATTGAAGGTCAAAGTTTCAGCATGATTTTATTTGCCTCAATGCAGGTGATCTATGACCTGGGAGTGAACTTCATTACTATCCTGGTAGTGTGGGCGGTGTGTGCTGGCCTGGTCTTCCTCAACTGTTTCCTCAACTGGCCTCTGGAAGCTTTTCCTGGCCCAGAAGACATGGACTACACGTAAGAAATAGGACATGTGCACACATAAGCATGTACACATATACTAAAGATGTTTAATAATATGGTATCAAACATAATGTGGATAAACATACCATAATGCTGCACAATAGTATTGCTATATATGTTATTTGAATAGTCTATTCATGTTTTATATTAAAACAAACTGATGAACCTGAATGTGTGTAATTTGTTTCTGTAAAATGCAGATGCAATTTTTGAATCAAGAAAATCCAAAGTAGATTGTTAGTTTGGTTATTTTCTTATTTGGTTATTTATCAATATTGCAAAAATCAGTAGAGGAAAAAAAATATACAGATTGCACTAGAACAATTTTTTCATTCAATTTTTCGGCCTTTTCTCTAGTGTGAAGATCAAGTTTAGCTGGTTGGGTTTTGACCACAAGATTACAGGAAAGGAATTTTATAAGCAGGTGACCACAGTGGGCAAACGGTTAAGCACAAGTGCCCCTCCAACACAGAAGGAGCTGTCTGACAGTGAAGCTTACAAACTCTGCCTCTCCACCATGGACCTGGAGGTGCAGTGTGAGCCCAAAGAAGAATGTAAGAGTGAATTTAGTTTCAATGCATGCATTATTCATAAAAGTTTTCAAAATCTGTTACATAGTATAATTAAGGTAAAAAAAATAATAATTGTAATTACATTTTCTGGCCAAACAAAAGTTGCAGTTATAGAAGGGTCAAATTATTGCAACAATATTGAATAGTAAAGTAAAGAAAAACAATGAATGACTGGAATTCGGTTTAGAACCATCCAATGCATTATTAAAACCTTCATGGAAGAAATGTGCTTGGAAAAAAAAAAATCACGAATGACTTATATCGCTTTGCATCATAAAAAGTGACAGTGGAAATCACAGCCAAGTTTAATAGTAATTAATTAAGTAAAAGTGCATAGTGTGACAAGAAATCACAGGATTGCGAAAAAACAGCTGTGTTTCCATAAGATAACCATGTGTTAGTGGGGCCATTTTAAAAATGGGTTCACTTTGCTAGGGAGTGTAAAGATTGGAAATTGGATAAATGGAAGAAGGGAACCACAAGAAGCATCTCATCCCATATAGTGGCAACTGTACAAGCGTCTGGAGGCAGTGTTATGATAAAGGGTGCTTCATTTGGTTTGGTCTAAGCTTAGCAAAATTAGGGGGCAATAAAAGTCAGCTGAATACCTAAAGGTACTAAATGACCAGGTTATCTCGTCAATTGATTTTTTTTTCTTTCCTGATCGCATGTCCTGCGCATATTCCAGGAATTGTAAAATAGTGGTTTGGGGAGAATGAAAAATCTATTTTCAAACATGAATTGGCTACATTGAAACAAAATTTGGTCAGGCAGTTTTTATAGCTGGATGTAATGATTAAAATGTGTTGTTGGTCTTGGTTGCAGCTCAGTCCTTCATGCAGAGTATCCTCAGCCCTCTCTTCTTGCTCAGCCTGGTTACAATGTGTGTCACTCAGCTGCGTCTGATCTTCTACATGGGAGCCATGAACAGCATCTTGGAGTCCATGAGCGATGGAGATCTTGATACAGGTGCATAAAGAATAAATGGAAAGAGAGAGAAAGATTGTTGGAGAGGGTTTTTTTTTTCATGTGTATGAATTATTGTAGATGGTGACAATGAGTGAATATCTTCATGGTAATTAATATTGGCGTTAATGGTATTTTGTGGTTCTTTCACTGGAGTTGACTATTCTTTTTTTCTGTTCCCTTTCCTCTTAAATTCAACATGCTTCTTGGATTTTTTTATGCAGTTGAGAGAATGGAGTTGGGTAAGAAATTAGTTGTACAGGGATGGGTGGTATGGTCTTGAGATTGAAATAAATCACATCATGATACAATTTCATGATAGTACCCAGGGTATCATTAGCACTTAAATAACACTGATTGACCCAAAGAATCACTCACAGCAACAACATACTTCTTTTTGGCATATCAGACTTTTTTCCATTTTCAAAAAGTCTGTTTTTTAAAATCTCTTTGCAAAACTAAAAATGAAACATATTTTACATATATTCGATTGTACTGTGATAGGATATTTTTGCCATATCACCCACCCCTATTTATAAGCTCACCTAAATCACTGAGCCCAAAGAAGTCCAGCTGCGTTGCTGACCCAGCAATTAACCTTCACCCATACAAAGTGCTACTGGAAAAAATACTCCCTCATTCATGGCATTCCTGCTTTTTATGACACTGGAAGCTAAACTCTTTAACGCTAACCTTGATTCACTCATTTACCACAATAGTTACTGACTAACATGTGACTATTCATTATAATGTACACTAATACATATTTCTCTTTCTCTTTCTCTTACTATCCTTTATAGTGAGTCTGTACACCTCTATTTTTGGCGTTATGCAACTGTTGTGCCTCTTGACCACTCCAGTCATTGGTCAGATCATGGACTGGAAGCTGAAGGACTGTGATGATGAGACTGATGTGAAAAATGCCAGCAAGTGAGCATCATTTATCCACACACTACAATACTCTTCCTATACATTCATATATATATATATAGTATTAATACGCAACATAATACATAGTAAAACTTCACTACAATGTGCTAATGGAAAGTCTGTGCAGCAGTCCTGGGCCCGCAGTAATCTCCTAACATAAAATATTGTCAATGTTTAATGAATGACATTTCAATTTTCAATTCAAGTCTTATCTCTTTTGCTCTATTTCTTAGAAATCAGCCACAGCCGAAGCGAAGGGACAGAAAAATCCAAAAGATAACCAATGCCATTCGAGCCTTTGCCCTAACTAATCTCATCCTTGTTGGGTTTGGCATCACCTGTCTTATCCCAATCCTCCAACTTCAGGTAATTGAATGCAAACATTTCTGCTAGCAGAAATTAAAATCTGTTCATAGATGACATATCCATACAGGAACACTGTCATGAGTGAATAGAGTGAATGTAAGCATAAGCTTAGGATTAATAAAGTGGATATAAGCATAAGATTATCCAAATGCCCAGACATAATTGTGGTAAAAAAGTTGATTACTTGTTACTACTTGAAAAGGCAGCAATTTCTCACAAAGGATCTGATGTGCAGAGTTGAATCAGAATAAACAGGAAACAGGTGTGTTATTGTTTCAGTGTATGAACATTGTAAAGGTTAGGCTTGGATTCAGATTTGGATGAAAAGTTGAAATAGGTGTGACAAATACGTTAAAAAGCGTTAACCTGCTCTCTTAATACCTACATTTTAACAAAACATTCTCCGATACAATGCTGCTGCTTTAAGTCTGTATTTTTGTACAATGTCTCCCTCCAGAGGAGAAGATGCTGAAATGCTTTAGAAATAATACAGTATTTACTGTATACTATATACTGTATGGAGGCTGCCTTAGGTCTGGGTTGTTCGTCTGCATGTTCTTCTCTGCTTTTCTTACTAATCATTCTTCCACCAGTTTATCAGTCCTCCACTTGCTAAAGCTTAATATGCAGTGATATTTCAGTTGGTGTGAAAATGACCCACAGATGGCATACAAAAAACATAAAGGGTGCAGAAGTAAAACGTTTCACTCGGGACAGAAAGCCATGCCTTACATAGGATTAAGCAATAAATCGTAAAGATGTGTTCATTAACACCCTAAATCACTTGAATACATACAGCTAAATGCTACGATGAAAGATTAGATGATTTAAGCTCTGATCTTAACCAGCATTATCTTCCACCAGATGCTCTCTTTCGTTCTGCATACAATTGTCAGAGGTTTTATCCACTCAGCTATTGGAGGACTTTATGCTGCTGTGTAAGTTTGCTACTTCAACTTTTTAAAGTTAACCATCAGAGGTAGTACTCTTGCTTGTCGTGTAGGAATTAACCATCCTTATGGATATGTATATTTGTGTGTTTCTTTACAGCTACCCATCTTCTCAATTCGGAACCCTGACAGGGATGCAGTCTCTAATTAGTGCCCTTTTTGCCCTGCTCCAGCAACCTCTTTTTATGGCCATGATGGGGCCCCTGGAGGGAAATCCACTCTGGGTATGAAGATACACTTAAATATTAAGAATAGTTAAAGAATCTATTAAACAGTGTAATAGTATGAATCTGCAGGCTGTGAAGGGTTGAGATCTAAGATCTCTAAAATTTGTCACATGCTCACACTCATAAAAGCTCATTTTCACATTGTGTCTCTCTCTTCTGTCTCTTTTTCTCTGTTATAGGTGGACGTGGGTCTTTTTGTCCTCAGCATGCTTGGTTTCCTGCTGCCCCTTTACCTGGTGTGTTTCCGCAAAAACCTTCACCAAAAGAGGAAAGAGAGAGAAAATGATGCCAAGATCTACATCAGAATAAATGGCAGTGACAAGACTGAGGCCTTTGTCTAGACCCAGGCCAAACCCAGAGACTAAAGCAAGGATGTAAAGAGACAGAGAGAATGTGTGTCATTTTTATTATGACTTATATATTAACATACACTCATGCACACACCTCTTGTTTAGAGGTTCAGCGTACTAACTATGCTGTTTTGGGAACTAATATATCATCAATGGAAGAAAAAAATATGAAATTTGAAACCCTGTGTGTTCAAATGTATACTTTTCTTTCTTCACAATCTGTCTAACTCATTTTACATTGTCTGCTGTGTGGAGAAAAGGAAAGAAAGAAAGAAAGAAAGAAAGAAAGAAAGAAAGAAAGAAACATGAATGTTCAGATGCCTAACTCTTGGTGCCTTACCAATGTGCTGTGCAAGAAAACAGCAGTGGTAAAAATTGTAAATGACAATTTTGGTTATGAGAATTTTATATTTGTATGAGATAATAACTATGCATTAAACAAGCTGGTCCATATGAGTTGGTGGAATGAATTGTGAATATTATTACCTACACAGTACATTTTGCAATACCATTAAGAGCATAATTTAGAAATTCAATATAAATATGTTATTCAATTCAATAATTGGCCTTCATATAACAGTCTATAAATGGGTTTAAAATCCTGGCCTTTGTCACTCCCTAGAGGTAAAAGTTGTAAATGCCTGGCCAGTGCTGTAGTCTTCTAATGCACAGCATCTCAAGGAGGCAGTATTTGACCCAACCGTCTAGTACTAGGTAACATAAGAGGTGCTTTGGAAGATCTATCTGAGAGGGATTTTATTTATTTACAATGGCATTAAAACTATAATGATTTGTCTACTTTAAAATATAACAGTATGTAATACATTAAAGCATTAACCATACACAAAGCTGCTCATATATTTGTTTAGTTGTAGGGACTTTTACAAAGCATTAGGCCATATACGTTTACTGTAGGTTACGCAACAATTACATGTTAGGTACTGTAATTGCTTAAAGGTGGCTTTAATTTTTTATGTGGTTGGCGACTGGAGTAAATGTTTGCTCCTTTGGTCAACCCTTTATTGTGAACTACAGTAATGTTACAGAGTTTTCAAAGCCTCACAGTCCCCTACATCTGTTCCTTCTGACCTGTTGAAATTCTATTGATATCCTATGGACCATTTTATTGGCTCGTCAGACAGGGATCAGAAATGTTAATGTGTCCTTTAAAAGCGATGCCTTAAAATTTAAGCACAAACATTTTGGATAAGTGTATGTATTTAAAAATGTGATAAATGTGCAATTCTGAAATGCTCAAAATGTGTATTTATTAGCTCCTTTTCTTAATTCTATGCATTATACCCAAGCAAACTACTTCACTCTTGTTAGTTTGAAAACAAGCTAGCAAACTACTTTTTGTTTGTATGCTTTTTTAATGCATTGATAATATGACTGTATTGAGGAATAACATCAAATAAAATATGACTTTACTCATTGTGTGTTTTGCTGTGAAATAGGAATGCATCTTATATTGATGTCACAAAAATACATATACTGTAAGTGCATAAAATAGTACATAAAAATACATAAAATATATATACATGTATAAGCACCTAATATTTGATTCCATATTTATATATGCACATAAGTATATAAATAAATAAAAAATGCTAAGAATTTTGTAACATACAGTATATATACACATACACTATGATACTAAAAGTTGTGTAAGAACTGTTGCCTTGCACCTCAAGGGTTGGGTTTCGATTTCAGGCCAGGTTCGATTCCCGCCTCTGTGTGCATGGAGTTTGCATGTTCTCCCCGTGCTTGGTAGGTTTCCTTCGGGTACTCTGGTTTCCTCCCAAAGACATGCAGATTAGGCTATTTGGCATTCTCAAAGTTGCCCGTAGTGTGTGAATGAATGTGTGAGTGTTTATATGTGCGTATGCCCTGTGATAGATTGGCAACCTATTGAGGGTGTACTCCGTCTCATGCCCTAAGTCTCCTGGGATAGGCTACAGGCCCTGAATACATGATTAAGCAGTACAGACGATGAGTGAGTGAGAGTGAGCGTAAAAGTTAAAAAATATATATGACAACATCATTGCCTGCAAGCAACATATTCAGATATTATTTGATTTGTCTTCTTCCTATTATGCAGCATGTTATTGTAGTGATTAGCACTGGAGGTCAGGATCGAGGGTTCGATTCCTGCCTCGGGTCATTGTGCATGGAGTTTGCATTTTCTCCCTGTCCAGTCTAAAGACATGCAGGTTAGTTTAGAAGTGTTTACTATTTAGAAACTTGATAAATTAAGAGTGTGTGAGAGAGAGATGTATGAGTTATGCAGGCATGATGTAAAGCTATAAACAGATACAGGCTTCCTGTTACATAATTTCTGGCAGCAGCTCTGTAGTGAAGATCAGGAAGCATGAGAGTGCACCAACCAGATGCCATCTCTCGCTGACCACTCACACCAAGCCTGCCTAATGGTTTAGCACATCATCTGTCATAGGTGTTGAAATGGATGGGGAAATATAATATAAAATAATTATATTATAGCAATTAGACAGAATATTCAAGGATTTATGTCTGAGAATTGACGTTCTGCAAAATGCATTATAACCAAACGGTTTTGGTTTTTAGATGATTATAAATACATTTCTGTGTACTTAGAGTCCCCCCCCCCCCCCGTAACGTGACGTCACGCTGCCTACGCCACGGCTCAGGCTCGTGTGATTAGGGCGAGTGCGCCGCACCCCCTCGGCCCCGATCAGGAAGCGGAGCGGAGAGAAAGCGCTGGCTACAATGACACAGAAGCAGCGCTGAGCTGTAGGAGAGACTGCGGCTAAACCGAGGAACAGCTCCAGCACGACATCACAGCGCCATCTCACCAAAACACACAACAACGACGACACAAAATGCTCATCAAAGAATTGTAAGTTAGCGCACTTTGCTTTTTTCCAACCCCCTCTGTTATTATTTCTTATCCTGATGCGTTAGGTAAAGGCAGCATCCCCCGGCTGTGGAGCTCAGGTGGACTGGCGTTTCTTTGACCCAGGCCATGGCGACATTGTAAAACTTGACTTTGACGTCAGATCTCGCCAAATGTATACCTGTTTTTGACTGGCATACTATTTAAATATGAACTATTGACCTGATCCTAATAGTCACGATGTCCAGTCGGCGATTATTTTCATGTCGATTGCGTGGAGACAGTCAGTGTTTTGATATTTTCACGTATTTTACTTATTTATTATTATTTGCATTGTCTTTTTCAACTGAGCTATTATTATAAATGAGTATTATTATTATTATTGCATGTCAGGTGCTGATATAGCGCTAGTCAGTGTAAATCATCTCATATAACCGAGTACACTACATACACCATGGCACACTGTGTTCCTAAATTCACTGTATTTTAGGAAACTTTAACTCATTACTGACGTTTCCTGACATCTTGTGGTACTCTATACGTTTGCCTACAATGATAAGGCAATGATTCGGTCCTTTTTTTTTTTAAAGAGTGTAATTTGAGAAGCGGTGTTTGTTGGTTTAGCATCGAGTGATGCACTACATAACCAAACATACATACCGGCATCCTGAGGTGCAGAAATGCGCGTGTTCACTTCAGCAGGGACATATGGTTTATCAAGGTCATTATACCGAGATGAAGTTATCTAAAAATAAAATATTAAATCACGATAGATCTTTTAATATATCAAATTTAAAGCAGGAGACAAGAAAATGTGGCATACATGTAACATTACAGCTCGTCAGTATTGGACTGTATATTATTTGTCTGGAGAGTGAGGAAGGCTGATGAAGACCTGTTCGAGCACACGGAGAACAATCCGTGTCTGTGATTGGTCGGCTCGGGCTCGTGCGCTATCGATGAAACGCGCGCAAGGACCCCACGCGCGGGAGTCCTGAGATATGGCTGCTGAGGTCGTAGCCTACTCCTGCGACGTACAGTGTTGTATTAGCTGGCTTAATATATGGTTTGTGACAGGAGTTTCCTACAGCTTGCTTTCTTCTGGCCTTTTGCACATAAGATCAAGAGCTATAGAAATTAGAAGGGGGAGAAGGCAGGCTTGACGGCGCGATGGCGTAGTGGTTAGCATTGTGGCTCCAGGTTTGCATGTTCTTCCCTGCTTGGTGGATTTCCTCCCCAAAGACATGCAGATTAGGCTAATTGGTGTTCCTAAATTGTGTGTCCTGTGTGCATGCCCTGCAATGTTTTGGCACACTGTCCAGGATTTACCCGTCTTGTGCCCAAAGTTACCTGGGATAGGCTCCAGGGTGCCTATGATCCTGTATATAGGAAGAATATATGCAGCCTTTTTGAGAAACAGTAAAAATGAATGTTTCAGTGGGCCAGTGATGGCTTAGTGTGTTAAGGGTCTGAATTACTGATCGGAAGGTCAGCAGTTCAAGCCCCAGCTTGCACAGGTTTCTGCTGTTGGGCCCTAGAACAAGGCCATTAACCCTGTCTGATCCAGGGGTGCTGTAAAAATGGCTGACTCTGCGCTCTGACCCCTGCCTTCCAACAAAAAGCTGGGATATGCGAAGAATAAAGAATTGAACAGTAATGTGTATGTGATGAAAAAAGGCTGAACTGAATAGGAAACCAAAAGGATGAAAATATGGTGCTTTTAGAACACTGGTCAAACAAATCTCTATCACTATAAAGATATTAGGAATATAGAGATTAGATATTAAATATGAATAAAGAAATATAGATATTTACTGCTTCGTAAGTCATGTGTAAGTGAAAACCTTCTTTGAAGTGTTCTCCACAAAATCGTTTGCCCTAAAGAGCTCTTTTAGATGCTACTGTACATAAAACATGTAATATTAATGGTAAGGAATGGAAATCTTTTAGATTTGCATTTTAAAACAACTGTTTACAGGTTTACTGTCTGTGTAAAGTTTCTGATTATGTTGTCGTCTTGTCCTTGTGGGTTTCCTCCTCCACCCTTCTAGGTGCAAATAATTATGTGCATAGTCTCCTGTCATGTACAGGGTATATTCCTACTTTGTACCCAGTGTTCCCTAGATAGGTTTAAGATCTAATGTGACCCTAACCAGAATAAGTGGTTACTGAAGATGATTTCATGAACCATAATAAATCAGTCAGCCATAATATTAACACTACATAACACTCACACATTTGCATCGATTATCAATTATATACCAATAAACTGGTCCCAGGATCAATTGGATCCAATGATCATTTATGCCTGCAGGGAGCAAAGGCCAGCCTGTTCAATCCAATTCCACAGAAAAGCTATCGCAATGCAGCTCACCAAAAAAAGTCAATGCTGGCTGCGATAGAAAGGGAGCAGAAGAGTCAACGTGCACAGGCCCTGGCAGGTAATGAGCCCGAGGTCACCAACATAGCTTCCAAATTTATATCAGATTTTTGGTTTGATTTAATTAAGTATTTATTACTATATATATATTAAATAAATAAACTGCAGGACTACTACAGTTGACTTTTGGTGTGAGCTGTCCATGGTACCAGATTTTCCTTGATTGATAGTGCAGGTTAAAACAAATTCTGTTAATTTGCATGGAAGCCAAAATTACTTTATATATTCATACCTTCCTGACTGAATTGTGTTGATTTCAAAGCATGACTTTAAGTTCACATTCATATTATATTGTTTAAACACACATGGTTTTGGAATTTGTGCATGTAAGCATGTTTGTGCTTTTTGTTTACTTAGTCCACTTGTGCTAGACCCACTTATATACATAACCCTGATGTGTTCTTGGACTTTACTGGGTTCATTACCTGTGTTATTTACAAATGTGTAAGATGCAAAATGGAGGGAAGTAAATTTAGCTTTAAGCAGCTGGGCATAGATGTTCATATTGCAGCAGATTGTGGTGTTAAGTAGGAAGAGAAGAACAGAGACACTGAATCTCTAGTAGTGAACATTAGTGGCTCTGCAGGCTATAGAAGGGCCCAGGAAGGTGACTCCTGCTGGTATACAGTAAATTTTACATCACAACACCTGAAGCCTTAGACAGCCTTAAAGCAAACTCATTATGAGCACTGGAGCTGAACTAGTCAGCACTCTGTGTCAGAAGTATGGCCTTTTATGACAGTATAAGGCAGCTGGGAGAATGTTTTGGTGCTTAAAGTCATGAGATAGATATGAAGGTAGATGTGAAGAGTCTAAAGAGAGTGAGCTGCTGGTGTCGTCTTACTCCTCAGGAGTATTGATAAAAAATGCAGGCAGTACAGAATGAGCTACAATGCCCATGACAATAAAAAGCACAAGTAGCATTTTAAAGTGTAAAGTTTTTGTGAGAGATTTGCTAAAAGTTTTGTTAAATTGATTTTCTAATAGGATTTAAATGAATCTACTTTCAGCCATTTGATGTGCCTGAAACTTTTAATTATCCTTAACTACAGGTAAGAAAGACCTGAAATACCATGATTATCATGGATGCTATATTTCTCCACATTATTTTCTAGAATTGTACTGAAAACACTATGTTATTGATGTGAGAACAGTGAGGCTCAGTGAAAAGAATGAGGAAGTGATGATGGTGATGGAACAATGAAAATCGTAAAAAATGTTAACAATGGGGAACCTAATCATTAGATCTGATATTTTATAGTGGCTGGTTTGTGATCTGTATTTTTTTTCTCTTATCGTTTCAGTCGAGTGATTCTACCCATTTCTGTGGAGGAGGTAAGTGCTAAGTGTGCACTCATTTTTTGTGTGTGTGTTTGTCTGTGTATGTGGTGTGAAGCAGGATTTTGCACAGCAAATTATTCATACGGACTGCAAAAAAACCTTAGAGATGATTTCTTTGCTTGTCTGCAAAGGCTCAGCTTTGTCATTTTGGATTAGATCGCTGTTATGCATGTCAGTAAGCTGCGTATTTGTCAGCTCTACAGGGAGTTCCTTCACTTGGTATTGCTGTGTGGTCTTTGTACACAATGTAAAATGACTAAGTTACTGCTTACCTATCTGCCTGCCAATATTAAAATCTGTGTCAGCAGTTGTATCCTCATCAGCAACTCTTGCTCGCTGTGACTTTATAATTAAATAATCCAAATTAATCCGCATAGTACACAAGTCACAACACATTTTTAAATTGCATACCATTCCCTGTCATTAAGTATTGTATTCCTGTCTTACTCATCTTCTCTGTTCCTGTCACTGTCTCAGTATCTTCTATGTTTCTTTAGCATGTCCATCAGTTCAGTGATTGCCTGGGTTTGAATAGCCAATGAGATATCTGATATTACTCAGTGTCCTGCTCTTTCTGCTTTTTTCCCCTCATGCTCCCTGCATTCATGACTGTCTTTAAAACTGTCATTCTTGTCTTTCTCTGTCAGTTAGTATGTATAGTATAAATATGATAATTACAATTATACAATTATCCCATCCGATACCGCAAATACAAATACTAACCCAAGCACACCAGAGCAATGTTTACTGACTTCAATACTGGGAAATCCTCTCCTGATGTTTTATGAGCATAATTGAGAAATGGATTAATGGATTTTTTTTCTCTAAGTGATGCTGGGGGAATCCAGATATTAAAAGAATGGAAAGTACTGGCCTATTTAAAACATTAAAAACACAATTTTTTCCATGTCCCTTTAAATTGCCCATATACAGTACATTATTTACTTTACAGAAAGAAATCATCTCTCTCTTGACTTGTCTTCTTGGTGTTTGTAGACAAACATCCTGGCAGTTCTAACCCAGATTCATCCATCCATCCATCCATCCATCCATTGTTAATTTATTTATTTCCATAATTCGGTCATCTGCTATTTCCCACCTACCTGCCAGTATTCCCATGCATCAAATTCTTACTAAAGACGATGAAGTTTGATGATATTACATGAAGCCATCAAATAGCATATATTCACCCACACAACGGAAATCTGTCCTGTTCTGCATAAATGAGCTAACAGATGGCCATGATTGGCTGGTGTCACTGTGATTGACAGGGGAGAGAGTTTATCTTCTCTTCCAACCAGAGAACGTGGTGCATTTTACTCTCTTGGCTCCTGGCCACCGATGGCTTTGGCATCAATGGGATTTGTACTCATGATCTCCCCACTCATTTAACATTCTGGGAGACAGAACAAAACACTTTGTATTTACCATACTTCCATGTACTGCATTCACAGGCATACAGTTGGGTTCATAAGTATTTGGACAGTGATGAAATTTTAGTTTTTTTTAGCTTAGGAATTACAGACATTTTTTATATAGTTTCTTAATTTTTACAGTTTTAAAAGTACAAGGGTTGTACCAATAATTAATAATGCAAAAATGGCTTTTTATTAACTGACATTGGTCTATTCCTCTTTCTAACTCTTCCTCTGTACAAAGGTACTACTCAACATAATCTTCATCACAACATTTGCGGGATTGTTGAACCCAACTCTCTATTCTCTTTGAAAATCTCCTTCGGTACAGTTGATTGTCTCCCCTAAACTACGGAATGATCACGGAGATTACACTGTTGATAAGGCCAATGCGCACAAAGAAATAAAAAAAAGAGAGAATGACAAACCATGCAGTGGGAGAGCATCAACTGTGAAAAAGAACACTTTCAAAGAGTATTTGAAAGTTAGGTTAAACGATGGTGCAAATACATGTTTCTAGAGAGGAATAGTTGCCCTCTTTATATCTTTAATAAAAACGTTATATATCCACTTTTGCATTACTTTCAGAACAGCCCTCGTAATTGATCAAATTGATATAATTAAAAGTAAAAGGCTTATTTTAGTACTTTATGACTGATGATGTCTGAAGTATATAACCAATGTATTTTTCCATTAAGATGCTTTGCCAGTTCTTTACTTTAGCTGCTTATTTGTAGGTTTCTGACTTCAGTTTTGTCTTTAGTAAATGAAAAGTAAAAAACAGCAGAGTTGAGTTGCAGTCAGGAGACTAACTTGCATTAAATTTCTTTGCCTTAAGAAGCGCTTGGGCTGCTTTTGCAGTATGTTTTATGTCATTATCCATCTGTACTGTGAAATACTGTTCTAACCGATTTGCTGTTCTATGTTGTTCAGCGTTTCAACATTTAACTGAATCGGGCCGTAAGCTATAGCTCTATGCACTTAGGTGTTCATCCTGCTGCTTCTATCAGCAACCACATCATAAATAAACACCAGTGACCCAGTTCCACTGGCAGCCATACACACTCATGCCATAATACTGCTGATGATGTGGTATGTCCGGATCATGACCCGTTCATTTTCTTCCCTTTCCGTCATTCTTCCAAAAGCTATTTTGGTTTCAAATACTTACTTGGTAATACTTGGTTTCATTTGTACAAGGAATCATGTTCTACAATTGGGCAGGCATTTTGGAGCTGTTTTCCCACAAAGTCTCATCTGGCCTTTCTGTTCAAGATTTACCAGTGGTTTACATCTTGAGAGAAACCCTCTGTATTTACATTCATGAATCTTTCAATCTTTCAAAATTATAAACATTGTGTCACTGTCCTAAGACTTATTAAGGAGAGTATTTTAACATAATCTATAACAACTATTATACAAAAAATTATGCAGTCATTACATCTGATAAATAGTGATAGTGATTTTTTTAAAAGGGGGAATTCCCAATAATTGGAAATGTATTTTGCATACAGTATGTGATAATTATAGAAAACTGTGAATTGTGCAAAAATGATGAGATGCTGAGGTTAAAAGATTAAATTCTGTGCTATGTAACATGACAAATAACATAAATCAAATGCTATGGTTATGAGAGAATGCTTACCCTGTTAAGCTTCTTATACCAGGGTTAATGCCTGAACATGTGCATTTGAGCATTTAAGTCTCATACACTGAGGTTTATACAAACACATTAGACAACCTAAATGAAAATAACAGGTTATAAATATTCTGGAAAAAAAACCCTGAATGTATACTACTGTAAGTTTGGGATCACTTTCTAACTCCATTTTATTACTTCCTACCTCGTAAAACAATACTGAAAGCATCCAAAATATGCAATAATCTCCTTTGAACAGTTAATGTTAAGATGAATTTGCTACTCATGGTCTGTAAAGCCTTCATAATGCCTCTAATCCGAGATGCTGTTAATTGGTGGTTTTTGAGGCTGGTAACTCTAATCGAACTTCTCCTCTGCAGCAAAGGTAAGTTTTGGTCTTGCTTTCGTGGGAAGGTCTTCATGAGAGCCAATTTCATCATGGTGCTTGATGGGTTTTGAAAATGCACTTGATTGTTCTTGCATGAACTATTCCAGGCTGACCTTTGTGTCTTACATAACATAACATAACATGAAGAAATTTACAAGTGATCCCAAACTTTTGAGCGTTGTTGTAGGTATATAGATTTTATTCTTGGCTGCAGTGGGAAACTTATCCATTAAGTGATTTGATAAAGGGTTATGGAAAGAAACTTTTTAAATTAATTTTAGAGGATTCCATGACTCTGTGTGTGTGTGTGTGTGTGTGTGTGTGTGTGTGTGTGTGTGTGTGTGTGTGTGTGTGTGTGTGTGTGGATGTACTGATGGAGTCTATTTGGAATAATTGCACAACATAAGCTCATGGATACGCATGATTTTTATTTATTTATTTTTTTTTCTTTGTTTTTGCTGACTTTGTTAATTCATAAAATGTGTAAGAGAGAAAGTACAGAAACATGCTGACTCATCGAGAATTATCCTCAGATGCAATTACTCATGTCTCCATATAATTGGAGGATGAGCATCAAGAATTCATTGTTAGTTTTTGGATGGTTTTGTGTATGTACATTGTGCAAGCAGCTATATGTAACAGGGCTATTATTTTATTTAAAAGTAAAAGTAAAAAATGGACTTTTCAATATCGGCAAAATAATCACCCTTTCTAGTTAATTCTAAACGTCTGATACTTCTACCCTGTAGAATTTATTTACTCGCAGTGGATTTTAATGATAAAATGCATTAAATATGACGCATTTGCCTGAGGCTTTAATAACATGCCAGATACAACTGGGCAGTTGAAGGTGAAGGCTTTGGAATTGTTAATGCTAGGAGTTGGACTTCACAACCATTCGATCTGTAGCCATCGCAAAGCCAAAATTTCCCTTGACTCATGCTAAATCAAACACATTTACCGTTAAAGTAACTTGCACTAAATTGCAGCTATTATTTAAACTGAAACTTACATTTGTATATACAGTATGCTTAAACAAAAAAAAATAAATAAATTATTTATATTATGATAAAGGCACACCCATAAACCACTAATTTTCAGAATCTCAATCCTATTCTCAATTCCACCCCACAATACATGACTTTTTACATTAAATTACTTTTTGTGGTATTTTACTGCTACAGTGCAATACTACAAAATAAAACATTATATTGCTGTAAAATTTCTTTCTAAAATCTTTCAATGTCAAACTTTTTTCTGTAGCAATGGTGGTTCTTACAGGACCAGATTGCTAGCCGACACACAAACCTCCTTTCTCATTGGCGATTTCAGAACAGCAACAACGAAGTGATTCGCATGGGCATAGGATGAAGTGCCTTGCTCAAGGGTCCAACAGTGACAACACAGAGGTTACAAGGCTCGAAACCACCGATCTTTTAATCAGCTACCGAGTGCTGGTCCACCCATACTTGCCCCAGTGTTATACTGTACATAACCATAGCAAAAAAATTTGTGCATTCATTTTGATATTTGTCTACCTGGCATTTACCTTTTCTTCATTTCGGAAAACTGGTCAAATTACCAGTGTGCAATGACCTCACACAGTAAGATCAGCAGCTTTAAATTAACACCTTTGGTGTAGATTGGAAAAAGCTGGAACATAGCGCGCTTTAGAGAGAAGTTTAATTAAAGGTGTTAATTGAAGATTTAGCTTCACAGAAGTGAGTTTTGTCTGGTGTTTTTTTTTTTTTTTGCTGTAGCTAAATTAATGTTAAAATGAATTTAGAGCACCAGCAAGGATAATAAAGTACTGGTTTACATTCTGTGTTGCTTCTCTCTTCAACTCCACTTCATTTTTTTTTCTTACAGTTTGGTCTCTATGTTGTTCATTGTACTGATTTATCTGTGAATGCTTCAGACAAGTAGTTAGAATCAGAGCTCCTCTATTAAATTACATAACTATTCAGAGCCTCAGCATAATTCACTGAAAAGGAGTTTACAGTAAATTTAGGTTATTGTATTATGTATGGGATGGTATTAAATAGAAATAATTTGATGCTTTTGTATAAAGTATTGTTTTAAGAATTCGGTTTGATATGATAATATAGATTCAACAGACAGGAGAAATAATATGTGCTAAACTGACCTGTATATTTCTTGTACATGCCTGCCCTCTCAGCATTTAACTCATTTGTTCTCCTTAAAGCTTACTCCTCAGTTTCCATGGTTCAAAATATACTTACTGTTCCCTCCATTGGTGAGTTGGAAGTACTTTGTGGAATGCTATTAATGAGAATAGATCATGCTGTCAATTTCTTATGTTGCATAAACTGTCCACACTATTATTGGATGGGTTCCAAACCTATTGACAAACCTAAATAAACAAAAGCAAAAATATATGAATGTAGCAGTGGCAAATAATCCACTGCTTACATTTGTAAGATGTCTGAGGTCTAAAGGGCAACTACAATACTATTGTGAGTTAAACTTAAGAATAAAATCTGGATAGTTACTTGCTTTTAGTGTGCATTGTTATGCACTGCATATACTCATGCATTATGAGATTATAAAGAGGCACTGGATATTCTCCACTTTGTTTTGGACTACAAAAGCACTACAAAAATGGCAGCCCCCCAAATTAATGCACTATGTAGTGAATAGCACACATGCGCACAGTGAATTATTCAGTAACTGCAGTGAAACTTTAGTAATAAAGGAGTGTAATTAAGTATGTGTGTGGGGCATTTTTTTGGCATGGTTTGTTTCATTTAGATCTGTTAGAGGAACAGACCTTCAAATGAGTGGAAAGTTATTCTGACTGATCACGTTTAATCCTTTAATTTGTTAACTGCTTGTATGCACATAAAATAAGCAAGCAAGCAAACAAACAAACAAAAACTGATCTGAACTACATTTTAATTCAGATCTAATACGTCACCTGCCCCTGATCAGTTTCACCCGTGTCTCGTCATATCTTTTTTTAGCGCATTATTTAAGATACTGTCTTCACCGTTTCCTTGTGTAGCTTTTGTTATTTATGATTGCTCATAGTCTTCGTGTTCCTTGCTTCATAACCAAAATTCATGTTGCTTACTGTTTTCATGTTTATTTTTGGGTAATTTCTTGGCACTTCACTTTAATTAATAAAGAGCAGCCCTTTGCTTATCTCTGAAAGCTGGCAACAAACAACAGCAACTTTTGATTATGTTGCCATTTTCCAAACAACATGACATGACATGTTTCATCTACATATATATATATATATATATATATATATATATATATATATATATATATATACACAGACACACACACACACACACAGTATATACTGTATACTTGTCAGATCGGCGCTCGAATGTATCTGAGCACTTGGGGGTAAATGGCCTTGCTCAAGGGTCCAACAGCGGCAACCCGACAAAGTTGGGGCTCCAACAAGGGACCTCCTGGTCAGCAGTCCACACCTTAACCACAGAGCCACCCCTGCCCTTTTCCAAACAGCATGAAACTAAAACATGAATCTAAAAACGCATAGAAAAAATATACAGCTCAAAAAGAAATGATATTATTCTCATTGGCAATAATACACATATTTATTAGGAAATGCATGTTCTATGCAAAAACGCAATGTTACATAATGTTTCACCCAGCTGATCGTGACAGGATTTATTTATTTTTTTCTATCTGGGTAATAAATCTGACAGGAATGGAGCCAGAAACAAAAGCATAATCTTTTTCGTGGGAGTGAAGGAGCATATTAAAGTAATCAATCAGTCACATGAGAGATGTATGGCAGAAGACAGAGCATAATGGCAAAACAGTAGCTTAGGGGTTAGTTAGCACTGTCGCCTCACACCTCTAGGGTTGGGGGTTAGAATCTTGCCTCCAGTGTGTATGCATGGAATTTGATGAGTTACCACCTAGTACTCGGGTTTGGCCCACAGTCCAAAGACTTGCATTGTAGTCTGATTAGCGTTTCCAAATTTCTCATAGTGTATGTATGCATTTTTTTGTGCTCATCTGTCTCCTGCCATCTCTGCATTTCATTATACATGCTCACAGAAAATGTGTGTGTGAGAGAGGGGGGGTGTAGGTGTGTGTAGGTGTGTGTGTATGTGCTGCACAGTGACATGCAGGACTAGGGGACTAGGATTGGTTGGAAGATGCAGCCTTCGATTGGTTGGGACAGGATGATGCAGAGAAAATGTTGGTGTAATATCATAGGCTCTGTGATGTCACACACACACACACACACACACACACCACACACACACACACACACACACACACGCACACAAATTTTATTTGTTCAGTTAATATTCAGACCATATGAACATCTTAATATCAGTTCTTAATAGCCATCCGTTTCTCTTCTCTCATTTGCCTACTTCCAGTCAATATAATCCTTGACACAGCACTAAAAATAAAGGCAAGTGAAGAAGCTTTTCTGCACTCCCTTCTGTTTTTTTTTTTTTTTGCATCTCCTTGGCCAGTGTAGTGTGGATACTTGTGCTAAAAATAGTCTGGTCTGCATGGCTTCCCCTGTCTCTATCTTATAGATGCACACATACTGTACTATACAAAGACACACATGCGCAGATGTGTGAAAAAAATCTTTTAATATCAGCCTCTTTTTTTTGGTCTATTTCCTAGAAATAACACTTTCATACATATTTTAGCTGAGTTACGTATTCATCTCATGAATGATCAACTTGACAATGATCACTTTGGAATTTAATATCACTGCAATCTCTTTTAATCTCACACACTGTGCCTTGTGCAAATAATTGCTGGCTCCTGCACTCACACATCCCTTAACACGGGATTGGAATTAATATACGTTAAAAAGAAATCTTGCCTTGTTATCTGCTTATTTTTCTTTTTTTTTTTCTACGGCAAGTAGTTTTGCACTGCTGTATGCAGATTTCTGCTGACATGCTATGATATTACAGCATGTGTGGCACACACTGCCGATACATGCATGTCTTTTTCATGTCATGTATACCCTTTGGTGGAGACTGTTCTCCTTTTGGTGTAATCCCTATAGGTTGGATTTGTTGCATGATGCAATTCCTGAAAAAAATACAACATTGTGTTCTAATTAACTAATTTCCCTGAAAGAGCAAGGTCTCTTAATCTGCCACGAAACCTTTCTATAGTTATGTTTGTGTGTGATCTCCATCATGTATCCATATGTGTTTTTTAAGACTATGGAATCAGAAAAAATTTAATTTGCTAGTTGGGAAATTGCACCCTCTGGCAAAAGCCAAATGACTTTAGATTCACCTTGTGGTTGAATCTGGGATTCCTGCCCAAGGACATATAGCCCGGTCTTGTGAATCAATCAGTTGTCCTTGTACTGTTTTATCAAAGCGAACCTAGAGAACATTTCATTTTAATGCCTTCACTTATTTATACTTTAAAATGAGTTCAGTTCCTTGTGACATTCCATGTTAGAACAGGAAATCCAGGTAGTTGTCCAGGAGTTTGGTGGTTAAGAAGGGTAAAATAGACCTCTAGTTACACTTAAATTATATTTTTATGAATTCTGGGTATATACCTGGTGGTGTAGTGGTTTGAATGTTGTTTTCTCATTCAAAAACAGCAGCGGAAAACTGGTAATAACTTGCCCAAGAAAGTGCCAGGGAAAGATGGGTGCGTGACAGAGGGTACTTAATGGAATGAATGTAATTGACCACAATGTGACTTCTATTAAAACTCTCAAAAATCAGAGCATTTTAGCCATTATTAGGGCTTTGGATTGTGCATTATATGTTTTTTAAAAATAAGTTTGGTCCTCAGGTTTTCATATTTCACCATAGTTTTGGGAAGAAGCTTTCGGTAAAGTCAATGAAAATGGTTATTGTGCCAGTCCATCGCAGTGCATTGGCATGCACATACTATGGACAAGTAGAAAACACCAGTTAGCCTAATCTGCATGTGGACTTCCAGAGGAAACCCCGTCTAGCATGGGGAGAACATTCAGCCTTCACTCAGACAACCCAAAGGCAGGAATCAAATCCTGAACCCACAATAGCTGTGCGATGCCATAGTGCTAATCACTATGCCACTATGTATGTGTTGCTATGTTGTTAATACTTTATGGTGACAGTAACTGTCTTAAATACAGGTGCACTTAAAGATTTCTATCCATATATCCATATATCTATATCCAGTCTGAAGTTATCATTTATTTTACAAAAATGAAGATAAATTGGATAAATTTCTCATTTCTCATTTATAATGAATTGAATCTTAAACTTGTTTTTGTTCATATGCAGTAGTTATTATAGTTCTTATTTACATATTATAACAATTTTAGTGGTGAGCTCTGTTACCGTGCACTTTCAGAATTGAGGGTTCTCCATGCATGGTGGGTTTGCTCCACGGACTAGTGTTTCCTTCATGCAGTGTAGCATAATTAGTATTTCCAAATTTTCTGTAGACTCCGACTCTGCCTTGTGTCCTAAATTCATTGGAATAGCTGCAGGACCTCCTGGGACCCTACACAAGATAAGCAGTATAGACAATGTTCAACCAAACACTATAAAACCAGTATTGTCTGGTTTTGACTCTCTAGTGCCCAGCTATTTCTACTGAATACTAGCATACCTTCTGGTTATCTAAATACATGTTTAACAGTCCAAAATGTAATTTAACAATAAAATGTCCAAATGCACTAGTGTATGGTATTTATAAGCCCAGTGTCAGCCAAACATCAAAATAAATAATTTTGTGTTATGTTTTTTTATTGCTACCAAAATTATTAATTGTCCCAAAATTTGTGGATCATGTGTGTTGTTAATTTGGTATATGTATGCTTGCTGGTAGGATTTCTGTTATAAGTTCTGTTTACTGTTACTGCTCTCCATACCGCACCACGAGATGTTATAATATTATTGTCATGGGGTCTCGCTGGTGGTTCTGGCTAGACTGGCTGATGGTGTTGCCGTGGGCATATATTAGAGCAGGCAGAGGGGTTTAACAGAAAGAGTCTTTTTATTAACAAAGTAAAAACAGACAAAAACAAAGGAACCAAAACAACAAACTCAAACTAAAACTAGGGCTCAGGAAAGACACAGGGGACGGCGCGCTAACACAGGGGACCAAGAGCTGAACACAAGGGACTGAGGATGAGGAAACATGGAGCTGGAGCTAACTAAGGACACATAGGGGAACTAGAAACAAGACTGGACAGGACGTGGCGGGAACTAGAGATGGGGACAGGACGCAGGAGAGACAGGACTAGACAGGACCGGAGAGACGGGACTAGACAGGACCGGAGAGACAGGACTAGACAGGACCAGGGGCACAGAGACAGAGACTGGTTAGTGGGGTTAGTAGCTACACGGAATATGGAGACACAGGATGCTGACCTAACCGGGTTAGTATCTAACGGACCTAAAGAGGAAACAGAACACAAGAAAGGCACACATGAGGCTATTTCAAGCTAGCGGCTAACCTACTAGTGACCAGAACCACTAGCAGTCAATCCCACTAGAGGCTAGCCTACTGGAGGCTAACCCTACTAGGGGCTAACCCTACTAGCCGTCAAGGCCTACTAGTGGCTAACCCTGCTAACGGCTAAGCCCTCATGTGGCTACACATACAAGGGAAGACACAGAACAGTACTTACACAGGAGGAGACACAGCCTAACTAAACACTGAACAAGGCAGCTCCATGAATCCATCAGAACAAGGAACATACAGAAAACAAAACTAGAGCCCTCTGAAAACAAAGGTTACAAAACAAACTTAAAGAAACAAAAAGGAATGCCCACATGACTGTATACAAATAAAAAATCAACATTCAACAAAACAAACAAACAACAGTCAACAACAAATAATGCTCGACCCAGTTTCCCAGAACAAACTGCTATTTATAAGAGGTTTAATGAGCCACCTCAGTTCAGGTGAGCACTCATCACCTGACTGAGGTGCCTTCTGGGAAACTGAGTCGACCAACAAAAACTACAGACAGACAGACATGAACAGTGACCTCTAGTGGAGGTTCCTAACAATTATAAAAGCCCTAACGCAGGGCTTTAGAGGGGGTCAGTGAAAAAGGAGGTGGTGAGAGTGTTTATGACAGACACGGGAAGACTTTCCCATTTGGAGATAGGGATTATTAATTAGAAATTTAAAAGGAAACAAAAGAAAACTAGAAACGTTCACGCTGATTAGCTTAGTAGCAATTTGAAATTAGGAGATCACGTAATTCATGAACTTATAAATCACTCATAAATCATAAAAAAAATCTACATTTATTTGCTATCTTAATACCACAATTGCAACTGTTAATTGGTTAAACCGTGTTAAAAATGTAAAAAATATTTTGTTGCAGTAAATTAGTGTTTGAGACACAGTGAGAGGAGCATCAATGGTAGACATACTGAATTTCTCATTTCTAATCTCTAAATTTAGTGTGATCTCATATGGTCTTTTTCCTGGTATAAAAGATCCAGAAGAGTTATTTTAGGACTAATTGCAATAAGTGTTGCAGCAGAGTAAAATCAGCTTATTGTAACAAAGTCTTAAATCCCCCTCACTAAAATGTTTAAACTCATTTACACAATTACATTTCTGTTCTTCACAACCACAATAATTTCTGCATTTGTTTTGAAATAATCTTGCTTGGTCTTGCTTGGTGTACTGTATGTGATCTTAGGCTCTTCCTCACAATGTTAGAGGTGATTAGGGAGTGAAAGAAGTCTTTGTTCGGCATGCACAGCATGTGCACTACATGAAATAATGGGCACGAAGAGAAAACAGAGAGAGACAGCAGTCTCTAATGCCAAATCATGGCATTAAATAGCAATGTTGAATTTATGTTGATTCAAATTTCTTCTCAATTGAAAAATATTAATTTGGTTAACTGTATTTGGAAAAATATGAACTTTGAATGTCACACAGATTGCTGCATTATATTGAGTGGAAACTGCTGTCCGAGTGTGTCTATTTATGTGTGTTTTGTGTGTACAGTACCAGGTAGGTCAGCTGTACTCAGTAGCCGAAGCAAGTAAGAATGAGACTGGGGGAGGAGAGGGTGTGGAGGTCCTGAAGAATGAACCATATGAGAAGGATGGAGAAAAAGGTCAATACACACACAAAATCTACCACCTGCAGAGGTGAGTTATCACATGCACACTCCCATAAAACATCAGTGAATCAATCACATACCATTATGCCATGACACAAACCTCTTTTCAAAACATTTTTCTGTTTTTAGTAAAGTTCCATCTTTTGTGAGAATGCTGGCACCAGCATCAGCTCTCAACATTCATGAGAAAGCCTGGAATGCTTACCCATACTGCCGCACAGGTAAAGCACACATGCACACACACGCACACACACACGCACACACATGCACACACATGCACACACACAATCACCCACTTCTATCTCTCTGTTAAATAATTAACTGATTGAACAGAATGGGAGTGGAGTTACAGCACAGGGAACTGAGGTTACCGTGATGGCGCGCGCACACACACACACACACACACACACACACACACACACACACACACACACACACACACACACACACACACACACACACACACACACACACACACACTCTTTGTTTTACTATCCTCATGAGGAAATTCCATTGACATAATTAAATTATTGCAGCTAATTACTGCTACGCTACACCCAACCCTAGCCCTAACATTAACCTCAATGACCTTTTGTATCTTTCAGTTTCTAAATAGAATAATAGTTGCATTATTGTTAAAACAGCATCAACAAAAACATGGGCATTTTTATGGACATATAATATACTCTGAGCATATAAGCTTCATAGAACAATGTACTATAGACACTAGAAAATAAATTATAACTGATGTGTTCTTTCTCTTTCCTTGTCATTGCTCTCTCTTTTTACAGTAATCACGGTGAGTAGATGACCACCTATACTTCACCTCACACATACACAGGCCACTTCACAGACACACCCACACCAAATAATATCAAATATTATTTTATGATTTGTCATATACTATTAATAACAATGCTCTTATCCTGCAGAATGAGTATATGAAAGACAATTTCCTCATCAAGATAGAAACATGGCATAAACCTGACATGGGTCATCAGGACAATGTATGTATTCTTTATTTGTCTGAAATGTCACTGCTGGGGTTACCCTTTTTCAGAGCCACTAAACGTGACCCTGAGTGTGTTTCACATGGCTTGTGCAGGTGCACGGTCTGGACCCTGACACCTGGAAGAAGGTTGATGTGGTATATATTGACATTGGGGACAGAAGTCAGGTGGAGCCAAAGGTAAGAATGGGCTCCTTATCTGCCTGAATACAAAAGAAAGAAAGAAGAAGTCATTATTTGTCTTTTTAAACCCCTTGAATATCCAGAATATAGTTAAACAGTCTTAAAGACAGATAAATTCACATGCAGTGTAAATTAAATGCCAGAAATCAGAAAGCACAGACGTATTTTTTTCTGTACAATTATTTGCAGGCTCTTCTTTCTTACTCTTATGTATGCACTTCATGTCTTATAAAACCTTTTTTTTTCTTGATCAATACCAGCTATTATTATGTAATCAATGGTGCTGCAAAATGGCCAATTTCTACAGTTTATTTGTCCCTGCATTACAAAATGACACTTTCATAACTCCTATTTAGTAGTATTTTATAACACCTTCACAGAAATGCATGACAAGCTGGTTAGAGGAAACAAATTATGCAGTTTTTAATATTTCGACAAATGTTAGATCAAAATTTCTCAAATAGAAGAAGTAATCATATTGTAGCCCTTTCTGACCTTATATCTGTTATCTCTTTTTCTAACTTTCCTGCCATTTTCTGCCATTTATCATCGATTATCTTGCTCTTACACTGAGGTAGTTATGGTTACTTAATGATGTCCAGCGGGCTCCAGTAAGTGCAATAAAAGTAGCTTCGATCAACTGCTTCACTTCCATAACCTTTATCAGAGTCTTACATTAGAAACACAAAACACATAGCCAGGTAACCACACTGTAATTATGGAAAGCTATTAGGGTCTTGGCTATCTGATTTATATGCTTTAAGAAAATTAGTAACATGTTCCTATTGACAGCCCTAAATAATGTGCACTGCTGTCTTTTTTAAACTCCTTTACGCATGTTCCATAGATTTTAAAACACTTAGGCATTCACTAGCCTTTCTGAATGAAATTCACTGTGTGAATGGAGAAACATTATATTCATAAGCCTTGTTTGTCTTTACCAAAACAGGAAATTTTCAATTCAAAGAAAATTTTGACATTTAGTATGAGCCAGAGCCTCTCAAGGATGAGAATGTGCTGCAGTTTAAACAGATTCAATTCTAGCAAAAAATATGATATTAAGTTCTTACAAAATTCTATACCATACCAAATACATATGCACTGTGCATTTTGCATATCGAAAAAAAATGAGATGATGAGATGATCTGCTTGAACATAATGTAAACACTTCTGACAGAAGTATTTTGGACAATATTTATTTTGGACAAAATTCTTCCAACAGCATTAGGGCTTAGCCAAGGTCAGCCCACACACCTTTCCTTTTCTAGTAATTAAGTGTTATTTCAGGAAATCAGAAAACCTTAAATCCACAGTAATAAATCACCAGACAGGGGATGGAGTGCCTGGCTCAAGGGTTCAGTGCATTTAGTTGTCCCTACTCATTCATTTTACAGCTGAATGAGTCAAACTGGAGAAGTGGACACGTGATTTTGAGGTATAATTTGTGTGGTGTAATGCTGCCCTCTGCAGGACTACAAACCAGATGAAGATCCGGCAAAGTATAAATCTGCCAAGACTGGCCGAGGACCCTTGGGGCCAGACTGGAAGGTGCACAATATTCCACTTTGATATCTGTTCTTTAATTATGACTTTCTTTTAATATACATTGTATGCGTGTGCATGTGTGTGTGTGGTTACAGAAAGAACTGCCCAAAAAGACAGACTGTCCACATATGTGTGCATATAAACTGGTAACAGTGAAATTCAAGTGGTGGGGGCTGCAAAACAAAGTGGAGAACTTCATTCAGAAGGTACGTTCTTCTGAAGGTAACTGTATGTCAATGTTACATTGTTTTCAAAGACGAGTGGAATTGAATTTACACATCAAATTCTTAGTAAAATTTAAAGGAATTCCTCCAATCTTTCAAAAAAGCAGAATCTCAGAAGAATGATAACTCTACAATGATGTATGTTGAGACCTAAACCTACAAATCCCAGCTAAACTGGCAAGTTTAGATCACACTTACTGTAAGAAATACATGTAAGACTGCAGGTTTCCTCCTGCAATGTGAGCAGTTTGGGGAAGAAACTTTGCAAGTCTAACTTTTCAAGCTGTAAGCTAACAGCCTTCTTTAAAATAACATAGCTACAGTTGGGCTAAATAAAAGTAGCTAACTATGTTAAAACTACTTTTTCAAAAATAAGTACTTTTCTATTAAGCGAGACCCTGTAAAGAAATTTTGTTTTTTTCTTTTATAAACCACTTTTTATACATTAAAGGTCTTTCATTAGACTCTTTACTTCTGTTTTGTGAATGTTGTCATAAAGAGAGAAAGATCTGATGTGTGATCAAACACAGGTTTCTACAAAAAAAAACACAGGTGTGTGTACACATACTCAGGAGTCATGTGAATGTTCAGAAAGTGAATTTTGAATAATCTGTGACCTTTAACAGTAAAATTAACTGCCCTGAATGTCCCTTTGCATACTGTACATGCATCTTTAGCTCTTAAGAAACAAACAGACCAGAGATGTCGCTCCGTATCAGCTATGTTTAAAAAATGTAACCTCATTAAACAGATTAAATTGAGAATATAATTGAAAAATAATATTCCTATGCCCCCACACAATTTGTCTATTGTTACTAAATCATATAAAAAATCTGCAGTTACCCTGAACAGTAATTTCTTGGATATAAGAAATGAATGGAAAACCTGTTTATTTGAAATGCAGTTGTACATAAAGCAAAGTGATAGTTGTTGAATTCCTTCTATAGGGAAATTTCTATAGCAAATAATACACATATTTTATTGCTGTTACTACTGTATGACTAAAATACTTGCTTACACAGTAGTAAGTTAGTATTGGTTAACCACAAATATTTTTCTCTGGAAACATGGATCTTACAGATGTAAAGCTATGGGGATGCAAACTTTTGATCTCCAGACAATAAGGTTAATGTTTTCCTGTTGTGGGTCTTGAAAACATGTCATAACATTTAATGAGCAGTTACAGTAAAACACTTATCAACTATCATTATTTTATACTCTCATTCTACTGCTCTCTCTGTCAACAGCAAGAGAAACGCTTATTCACTAATTTCCACCGGCAACTCTTTTGCTGGATTGATAACTGGATTGAACTGAATATGGATGACATTCGCAGAATGGAAGAGGAGACCAGGAAGGAGCTGGATGAGGTGAGCAACAGAGAGAGATGGAGAGGGCGAGAGAATCTGTGCAAGGGAGAAAAATACAGCACACACCAGTCTGCCATCTGTTTATATCTATTGCATTATGATACTAATACTAATACAATGATAGTCATTTTTGTTAGTGTTACTTGGCTGTTAAATTATTAAGTAACATTGATAATGAGACCAAGATTGGGGGACAAAAGCAGTAAGCAGGAAGCAGAGCAGAACACAGCTAAACTAGTCAGACCTTTGACTTACATTGCAGCATCTGTGAATAAAATGACTCTGTTGCACCTACAGTATGGGCGGCACAGTGGCTTAGTAAGTTAACAGGTTCTGGGTTTGAGTCCCGCCACAGGGTCGGTGTGTGTGGAGTTTGCGTATTCGAGAGTATTTACGTACCCTCAGCAGAGTCATGGTGGATAAATCCCAGGAACATCACAGGGTGCAAGACATTCACAGATTTATGTGTGCCTAATGGTAACTTAGGCTAGCCCATTTACCTAACTGCATGTTTTTTGGAGAGGTGAAAGGAAACTGGAGAACCTGGAGCAAACCCACATGGACACTGGGAGAACATGCAAGCCAGCACTCTAGATACATAAATATTCAATCATTTCTAATATTCATTCCAATTGGAATCATTCTGATTAGAGATTTCAACTTAACTCTTTACATTCACAGCTGAAAGTCTTAGTGAAGGCTGGTGGGAGAGAATTGTTCTTATGGAGTTTACTGATCAAGTGTTTACATGGCTAATATTTATCTATTAAAAGGATTGCCATCTTTCTCATTCAGACTAAAAAATTTGATTGGCCTTTTTATACCAATTGGGATATTACTCAGATTAGTGAAATATGTGGAACTGTGGAACTTTGCTATACCACCATCTCGCTATATCACTGTGCATAACTACTTAAATGTAAAACTAGTTTTCAACAGAATTCTGCTGCACATTTCTTTTAAATAATGTATATCCTGCAAATATAACTTCATAAGACCCCTGAATGTGGTAAAAGGCTAGGTTTATCATTTTTGTTTGCCATTCAACTAATTAGATACCTTATAAATTCATTTTATTTAATAATTTAGGCTCGTTTAGCAACAAGATAAACAAGCAGCTGGGTGAAATCTGTAAATGAAAACACTACATGACAAAATATGTGATAACAGTATTTTTATGCGCCATCCAAAACAAAAATTAAGAATTTATTTGAGCTTGTAAAATTAATTTTAGCTTCTCCCAACCAGCACAACATTTTCTGGAATTATAACAAGTCTTTTATTCTGTCATTTGCTCACTGGTTAATTTTATGTCCCCTTAATTTGAGTAAAGGGGCTTCAGTAAAAAAAAGTGTTTCCTACAACTACCATTTTAAATGCTTTCACTTGTCTGCTTGCAATAAAATAGACATCTTTCCCTTCAAGCGAAGTTTTAAACCAAAAACTCTTTGTAGGCTGGTTAAATGCCATAAACAGGCTTGCTGCTGTAAACTGTTGCAATAAAAATGCAAATTATTATATCCATGTCTCATATTACACTATTTCATGTGGATGAAAAGATCAAATTGATCATTCTAAAAAGCACGCAATGTAGGTGTTCCTTATACAGTAGATTAAAGATGGGTGAAGGGTACGAGGTCTCCAGGAGTGTCTGAAAATAAGCTTCTCCTCTCATTTCTAAACTAGCTCAGTGGGATTACATAGTGAAGTGCTCTTTAACACAGCATTCGTCACAATTAAAAATCATTTTGCTACAGTGCAATGATTTTATTTACATATTATTTAGATTTAAAAGGGAACAAACATAATTAGGGAAGGAATTCCTGTAGGAGTGGACAAAAATAAGATTTACAACACATTTACACACATCTTGACTGCAGTGTGATATCAGATTGTTAATCATCCATTAATGGTAGTTAAAAGGAGTCTCATTCAGTTCACTGTGTATAGAATTTCTTGAAATTGACTAGTCTATGCAACCCTCAGTTGTATATATTTTAAAAAAAGTGTACTTCTTCACAGTTTTCTTGTTTTGCAGTAAGTTTGGTTCAAGTTCAAGTTGTTTTCTTAAATTTACTATCTCCGAATTTTGTCTCTTCATAGTTGTCAGCAAAGTTCTACCTTGAGGATATGGATATTGTGTGAGAAAAAAAAATAGCTTTAACATAAGCTTTCCTGACACAAAAAATGAATAAGAATATTTGTTCCACTTTTGTTTCTGTTTTTCCCTTTATCAGATGAGAGTAAAGGACCCCGTAAAAGGGATGGTGGCCCTTGAAGACTGAATCTCCTGTACTGTATATAGACGGAGTGTGCTGCTGTTTATATTGGTGTGTAACAGAGGTGCCGGCGGCATTGCCGTGTTGTGAAATTATAGGCTTCCACTGGCATCACTTCTTAGTAAAAATTCCCTTGAAATATACATTATAAATGACTTAATTCTATTTAATTATTGGCCTCGTGTTACACAGTTGTGAGTTTTTAAATTCCTCATCTTTTGTCTTTCACCCCATACATCTTGATAAGTAATGTAATCTATACATTTCTTTCACTGTCTCTCTATCACTCACTTATGTAATATTAGACATCAGCTGCATCAATTTTCAAACAAATTGGTTGATATTTTGGAAACGAAATAAAAAATTCTGCTCCTCTAACCAGGGTGATAAAAAGTATGAGGAATAGACACACACACCTAAAAAGATAAATAGCACTTATACATACCAAATAATCCTTTCCCATGCACTTTTTTTTTTTTTTGGATAATTAATACGTCAAAATCAGATTTTGGTTATATATTCCCTGTATATTGGGAGATGAGATATTCTCAGAGCTGTATAAACAGTTTTTTTTTCCACTTAGTAATTAACCATAGATGTGTTTTGCGGACCAAGCTGACTCTGGGCAGTGTTCTGTTTTGAAATTCTTGTGATTGTCCTTATTGTTGGTTAAAAACCTTGTTCTATTCATCTAATCTTCCCCACTGAAACAGGAGCTGAATTGTCATTGTGGAGGCCCACATTTCAGGTGCTCATTTGCCTATTCGGAGGTTACTACATGAAATATATTATTCATTACAAGTTAAAGAAGAGGTCAAATAAAACACTGCACTGATTGCTCTGTTCCCTCTTGAGCTTCAGAAGTCCATGCAAGTTTACCAGCACATTCTTTTTCTCAGTGCAAATGCTGATCAGTACATTGTGCTTCTCTGTGAATTGTTTAGGATACTCCACAACCTTGTTTTCTCCTCTCTATACAGAACTTGTGCTTAGTCATTCTCCTGTGCTCTATTTCTGTCATCATTAAGGCCGCCATTTCCTTGTTTTCTTCCTGTGCATGTGTAGAAGAGGAGAGAAGAGGGTTACAGAAGTGTGTCCATGCAAATTTATGCCAGACCGTACATGACTCAGGCATATAGTCTCCAGACATTTCTTGTTGAAACAGCTACACAGATCTTAAAAAAAAAAAAAAAAAAATCATGACAGATTTTTAACGGCGCACAGGAAAAATATCTGTTTCCATTTTTTTTTATGCCTCATTATTGCTCTATGATGAGTTTCTCTTAGAAGATGGTAGACATTGCTTAAATTATAGCAAAGGTTTATTGTCCTCATTTAATGCTGTTGGCCCATTTTCACATTACTAACCGATAAAAGGAAACTTTTATCCAGATTTTAGCAATAATCCTCACATTTTCCATCGCAGCTCACACTTTTTCTTCAATACTAAAGCTTGTCTCTGAGTCTTTTAGTGTGCAATTCCTACTGTTCCCAGAATGTTGCTAAGTGGCAGCACTCAATTGGATTCAGGAAACAAGGTTTAAATAAAACATGGTTGTCTGACTGTATTTTCTATAGATATATATATACAGTATATATAATACAATTTGTGTGTGTGTGTGTGTGTGTGTGTGTGTGTGTGTGGTATGTGATGTTATCAGTGTTTGAGGGGTGTTTAAAATATGGATGGACTGAGGATTGCACTCTTGTCCACGTAGCTGAGTTTCACATTCAACACTGTACTATACCATTAGCAATACTCCACCACTACATCAGCCCTAAGAATCTTATCATGGAGCTGTTTGGATGTATGTATTGAATTGTACATAGTATATAAATATATGTAGATGAATACACACCTATAGGTCAGACTGTCCTGCCAATTCATCAGCAGTCGTCTTACACTTACACCATGCTGTGGTTGCAGAATGGTGTATTTTAAGGAAAACCCCTTAATGCTGCTGTAGCTCCATCAAAGCCAATCTGAATTGCAGTAACCACACCGATTTACTCTTTTGTTCGGCTCTGTCCCGTCAGGACGAAGAGCTGGAATGAGCTTCGGTTCTGAACCATTCTGTTCCGCTCTTGAAATTGTATAAAATGACTTGACTAAAATTGTTTATATAATGGCCTCTTACTCCACCTCTTTGGCAGGATAGTGTTGAAAAATATATATATATATTTTTTTGTTCCTTGTTCTCATCTACCTGCAGTATGTCATTAGTCTCTGAGCTTTGTTGATGCCCATTTTATCAGGTGGAGTCTTTCAAAGATGTCACCACCAGTTTTCACTGGTCTCTGAGCTGTTTTGCCACAAAAAAAGTTGACTTAAGTCAGAGAAACTGGTACAGGGCAGCTTTTATTCAGAACATTTGTAATAAAAATGAGAGCCTGACTAAGAGGTGGCTTAAAAGCAGAATATCAAATGATATGATTCCTCGCCTGTACAGGATCAGATCATTGTGCAAAGAGACGATCATGTAGCTCTCTTGTCAGTACAGTCCTCGTTTTGTTGTCAGGTTTACAAATCGGTTATTGCAGTACTACAAATGATTCATTTTTAAATGTTTTTTGGTTCATGTCGCTTCCTTGCTTGTCATCTGTTTTTAGTTTCTTTTACTGTGAATTTGTGCCTTTTGTTATTTTATCTTCTGAAATTCTTGGAGACGTGAATAAATAAATAAAATAAATATATTGTGTCCTTGAATTTTGATTGTTGTGAATCAAATGGAATGGGAATGGAGGTGCAAGGCGACAGTGCTAATCACTACACCACACTGAAAAGTATATTTTAAGATAAATAATGTAAATTATGATGACCTGAAAAATGCTAAAGTTGATGTTACGCTAATGGAAAGGCAACTTTATGTGAGTTTATTTCACATTCAAATATTCCATTTCAATGACTACATATAATAACAGTGGACAAGACAACTTTCATGAACAGCACCAAAGAGAATCATCATGATTGAAATATAACTGATATAACATCACAATGTTACATAATGTTCCTTCTGAGCACACACCAGTACATGAACATATGAACATAATTCACATTTGGCTGTGGGTCAGGGCACAGTTATTAATATTGTGAGTTTAGAGAGGATGTTTATTCCACCTCAAAGTAATTCAGTTAAGTTTGGTGGGGTGTCATCAATTCTGCTAATTTTACCCATCTGATATTGTTGCAGCCTAAGAAGATGGACCCTACGAATGTATTTTAAATCTTTTGCCAGAAGTAGCTGCTCATATAGCTGTCCTAGTATATTTGCCTTAACATTTATTCACTCATTAGTTTTAAATGATAAAACTATTAGATTTTTGCGTTTTAGCTTTTATTACAGAAAAAATAAAACTAACATGGCAATATTTCGTCGCACAAACTGAACACTGCTGCACAAATTTTAAAGCTTCTCTTCCCAATTTGATAACCAAATTATCAGAGGGTAATGGCTAATACATCAATCCTTTGAGACACATGAAGCTACCTCATCTTTTTTCAAACTGTTGCTCATTTTTTATCCTGTCGTGATGTCAGACACTCTGAAATGAAGTGTTGTCTGCCCTCTCCTTCATAGTTGAGCTCAAAAACACTAGTTATTTGCCCATGTCACTGTGAGTGGCAGGGCAGAGAGAATATACTCATTTTGAAAGTAGCTAAATTTACTTCTGTCCATGAATGGCTGTGGCATTATGCAGTAATTTGCAATGTCTACTTGAGAGGTCACAATCACATGCCATTTGAGAACTGATTTCACATCCCTACCCCCCAAAAAATATAAAAAAATTGGAAGACATATTTTAAAGAAAATACATGACACATGCCTGACTATTAATTATGTAATACTGTAACCTATTAAATCGCTTACCATTTTAGGTATTTTAGAGGCCTTAGAGGGCCGTTTTAAGTGAATGGCCTTGGGCTTTTTGCAAGCAAAAAGTAATGAAAACCTGATAACCTCTGCGAAAAATTTGGCCAGGTCAGATTAGTCCAATCGTGTCTTCATTATTTAAAACTTGCTGTGAGTTTTAGTTTATAGAAGATATAAATGTACTATAGAAGTATAGAAACGTATAGAAGATTTAGATGTACTGTAGCACCTAAATTAAATGTATGCAGAACTCAAAACTAGTTATCATAGTAATCATACTGTATATTTTAGCTAGGTAAGAAAATAAATAAAGGAATATGGTGGGCGAGTGGTCACAGTGGTTAGCTTGTGCTGAATTTACATTATGTGTAAAATCTTTAAAGAGCAAATGCTAAGCTTTGTATCTCACTATTAGACAATGAATGCTGGGTCTCTAGAAAGCAGAAATAGGTATACAGGTAGGACTTTTTTTGGTCTCTTTAAGATGTTTTAAGCAACATGCCTCATGGATTATCCAATGTTGCATAAGTATGTGCAAACTATATGTGGATATATTTAATTTGAAGTAAGAACCTCAAAGAATGATTGTATAATTTATAAAGATAATACTTTATATTATTATTATTATTATTATTATTATTATTATTATTATTATTATTATTATTATTATTATAGTTGTTGTTGTTGTTACTGTATTGTTGTTCTTGGTGTTGGTGATTTGTTCAAAAAAGGTTGTGATCAAATGTCAAAGAGAGCAATGATAATAAGGACAATCAGCTTCCAATCATCTTACATTTTCTATCCAGAATTTTAGTAGATGTACTGTACATGGATTCTATATATAAAGTACAAAACCCATTTTCCCCCCAATTCATTTGAACACACACACCAAAAAACGTAAATATTTATAGTCCATATTTCCAGCCAAATTTGCCTTTTCTTTCTTTCTTTAACTTAGATGAAAGGAAATAATTACATAACAAAGGCATATTTACTTATAAACCTGAATATCATTTCAGACATGCATGTCTTTGAGTTTCATTGTTCAGTAACAAAACACTCAGTGTTTTAAAGCTCATTGTGTATTTTGAGACTCTTACAGATTACACTTCCTAATCTCGGTCACACCTACGTTCCAAAAGAAAAGCCTGCTTTCTTCTTGCCATGTAACTGCTGGTGTATTGTGGAGTCAGTCTCAACCTGAAAACAGACTTATTCCACCTTCCTTTCTTTGGAATATTTTTTAATTGTTTGGCAAATTTGGTTGCCCTAGATGGACACTATAGACAAATGGAGTGCAAAACCAGCCGTTTGTGTGTATCTATTGTATATGAGAGAAGAACGCAAAAAGACAACAAGGAAAGAATAATCTGCATTAGTAAAATTATAGTTCTTCAGTCTCCTGAGATCTGACAGAGAATTTCCAATTTCCAATTTCCAATTTTGCTCGCTTAGCCTCAGTATTGATCACTATTATCTATTCAGAACATCCTCTGTGGCATCTTTGTCAAAAATAAGACAGATTCCAAAAAAGAAATGAATAGCAATTGGGAGTATACCTAACCTTTGGGCTTGAGTAATTCTTTCGAGCTTGGTTTAACTCAGTAGTTAAGTTGGCAGTTGTAGTAAAATGGCGATTGTGTTGGAAGACACACATGCACGTTCAGATAGCAACAACAGCACCAGGTCCAGCAGGATGTGTTTACGCCAGAGTCTCTGGCAGCTGCTTACATGTGTGGAGAACTTCAGCTCTGATGAAGCCACGGACGAGGTGTCCCGCACTTTGAACCAACCATTGGACTAACCATTGTCAATTAAGTGGACATGACCACACAAATAGACTATGTATTTAAAGAAAGAACCGAAATGTTCATTGCTTTTGCAAGCCTTAAAACATTTACTTTGTTCTATTAGAATTACTAAAAGGGGACTAGGTTAGGTGAAAATTAGACAGAACCAAGTTGCAAGAATTCTTCAGAAGAAATTTCATTGTATCAGTCCTTGTCTCAAGGTTAGAGAGAAACTTCTAGTAGATCACACACTCTTCAGCTTAAATGACAAATGCATTTAGCTCATTTAAGTACATTAGCAGACGTTTCACACTGAAGATTAATGCGCTGTCAAGATATGAAATATAAATGTCTGCTACCACACAGCCCATGATGATCAGTCCAGTGCCCCATTTGTGTGCAGTTATGCATCATTCATGGCCTATTTTTTCTTTGTTTATGGTTTGGCCCTTCATTATTCTGACACTTTTATGCTTTTTGGTAAGCTTTGGCATGTCCTTTAACACAAATTCTGTTGCTAGTCCTATTGGTACTAACATTTTAATTACACTGTACAAACATTTTGAACATTTGGATTGTATCTTTTTTTTCCCTGTCCTTTAATTTTGATGCGATAAATGTTCCTCTCTCTATCACTGCCTTCAGTTTAAGTTCTCTTTCTTGCTCTTAGACTTTATATAGTGTATATAGTGTTATACTATATAAATTAGGATTATAATTTGAGTTTCAATTTAAGATCAGAAAAGTACACAAGGCATTAATACATTATAACAAGCATTCACTTTAATATTTTGACAAAGCATTAATTTATAACCACCAGTCAGAAGATGGACACCCCTTCTCCTTCAGTGTTTTTGTTTATGTTTATTATTTTCAAGCAGTTATTACAGAAGACATCCAAACTATGAAAGAACATGCATGGAATTATGTATTAAACAGAACAGTGTTAAATATGCTTTATATTTTAAATTATACAAAGGAGCTACATTTAGCTTTCACAGCTTGGCACACTAAATGGCATACTCTCATCAGATTCATGATGGGGACACCTGGAATGTTTTTTAATTCACAGGTATTCCTTTTCAAGTCTTAATTTGTGACATTTATTGTTTTCCTAATTTGCGTTGAAAGAGAGCAAGGAAAGGGATGGGTACTCAATAGCTCTGTTAGTGCTACTACAAACACTGTACAAACCCATATTATGGCAAGAAACACTCAGTCAAGTAATAAAAAGACAGTCCATCACTACTTTAAAAAATGAGGGGCAGTCATTCTGGAAAAAATGATTAAATGTTTCTCCAAGTCACTATAACCATCAAACATTAAGATGAAACTGGCTCTCATGAAGACCGTTCCAGGAAAGGAAGACAAAGAGCTGATCTTCTGCTCAGGATAAGTTTATTAGAATTACGAATCTCAGAAAGCCCAGATTTACAGCACTTTGTATTACAGCCTACGTACATCTTTCTCAAAGTTCAAGCAGAACACATATTTCAGCATCCAGTGTGCAGAGAAGACTGAATAAGTCAGACCTTCATGGTGGAATTGCAGCAAAGAAACTATTACTTTGGAAGAACACCAAGGAGAAGAGAGTTGCTTGGGCTAAAAAACACAATGAATAGTAATTAGATTACTGCAGACCAAATGTGAGATATTTGGGTCTTTGGTCCGTATCTTTGTTAGATGTAAAGAGAGTGAAAGTACGGTTTCTGAATGTGTGGTTCCCACTGTGAAGTTTGCAAAGCTTTCATTGAAGCAAAAGGAGGTGACATTGAAGAATCAAAAGAATCAAAACAGAATCATCTGGATAATTTGGATTATTTAACACATTTTTGTTGACTACATAATTTCATATTTGTTTTGTCATGTCTTCAACATTAAAGGTGTGTTCAAACTTTGACTGGTAGTGTATGATACGATGCTTACATGCTTTAGTGGTTGATGTTACTTAAATTTTTATCAACGTCTAATTACACATGTACAGTTCGTGGCCAAAAGTTTTGAGAATTACATAAATATTGGAAATTGGAAAAGTTGCTGCTTAAGTTTTTATAATAGCAATTTGCATATAACTCCAGAATGCTATGAAGAGTGATCAGATGAATTGCATAGACGTTCTTTGCCATGAAAATTTACTTATTCCCGAAAAAAAAACTTTCCACTGCATTTCATTGCTGTCATTAAAGGACCTGCTGAGATCATTTCAGTAATCGTCTTGTTAACTCAGGTGAGAATGTTGACGAGCACAAGGCTGGAGATCATTGTGTCATGCTGATTGGGTTAGAATGGCAGACTTGACATGGTAAAAGGAGGGTGATGCTTGAAATCATTGTTCTTTCATTGTTAACCACGGTGACCTGCAAAGAAACGCGTGCAGCCATCATTGCGTTGCATAAAAATGGCTTCACAGGCAAAGATATTGTGGCTACTAAGATTGCACCTAAATCAACAATTTATAGGATCATCAAGAGCTTCAAGTAAAGAGGTTCAATTCTTGTTAAGAAGGTTTCAGGGCATCCAAGAAAGTCCAGCAAGTGCCAGGATCGTCTCCTAAAGAGGATTCAGCTGCGGGATCGGAGTGCCACCAGTGCAGAGCTGCTCAGGAATGGCAGCAGGCAGGTATGAGCACATCTGCACGCACAGTGAGGCGAAGACTTTTGGAAGATGGCCTGGTGTCAAGAAGGGCAGCAAAGAAGCCACTTCTCTCCAAAAAAAAAAACACCAGGGACAGATTGATCTTCTGCAAAAAGTATGGCGAATGGACTGCTGAGGACTGGGGCAAAGTCATATTTTCGGATGAAGCCTCTTTCAAATTGTTTGGGGCATCTGGAAAAAGGCTTGTCCGGAGAAGAAAAGGTGACGCTACCATCAGTCCTGTGTCATGCCAACAGTAAAGCATCCTGAGACCATTCATGTGTGGGGTTGCTTCTCATCCAAGGGAGTGGGCTCAATCACAATTTTGCCCAAAATCACAGCCATGAATAAAGAATGGTACCAAAACACCCTCCAACAGCAACGTCATCCAACAATCCAACAACAGTTTGGTGGAGAACAATGCATTTTCCAGCACAATGGAGCACCAAGCCATAAGGCAAAAGTGTTAGCTAAGTGGCTCGGGGACCAAAACGTTGAAATTTAGGGTCCATGGCCTGGCAACTCCCCAGATCTTAATCCCATTGAGAACTTGTGGTCAATCCTCAAGAGGCGGGTGGACAAACAAAAATCCACTAATTCTGACAAACTCCAAGAAGTGATTATGAAAGAATGGGTTGCTATCAGTCAGGATTTGGGCCAGTCTAAATGCAGAGGTCCTGAAAAAGAAGGGCCAACACTGCAAATACTGACTCTTTACATAAATGTCATGTAATTGTCGATAAAAGCCTTTGAAACTAATGAAGTGCTCGTAATCATATTTTAGTACATCACAGAAACAACTGAAACAAAGATCTAAAAGCAGTTTAGCAGCAAACTTTGTGAAAACTAATATTTGTGTCATTCTCAAAACTTTTGGTCACGACTGTACAGTAAAATTCTACAATACTTTCTGGCATTTCTGCCTACAAAAGACTAGCTGTTATAACATAACTTGTATACAAACATGTCATGTTAATACGTATTATTATGAGCTAACACTGTAGTTACCATGTTCCAGTCTGCAGGAGGTGAGATCCACTCCAGTGAAGTACAGTACATGTCTGATCTGATACTGGAGAATTCATGGAGCCATCTCTTCATGGATACACTTGTAGCCTACGGTTTTGTCAAGGTACAACAATGAGCTGAGTTAATGATTGCATGATTTGGTCATGATGTGGTGCTTTTATTATATTATCCATTCGTAAAATGGATTAGGGAAACAATCAAATGGTCTATGCAGCCCACTATGAGAAGAACAATTGCTGCTTTTTTTTTGACCAGCAGATTTGTAGTGGAATCAGGATTTTGAATTTCTGATCTATTTTTAAGTAGAGTGATATGTAGCAGGGCCTCCTTCATCATTTGCTGTTACTATCGCCTTATAGATAAATAATAGCATACTGAACTTCCAAAAAGTTTTTTTGTATATATATATAGCACTATATCATTTGTGATATAGTGGTGGCTATGGTGCTGTAGTGGTTAGCACTGTCGCTTTGCACCTCTAGGGTCCGGGTTCGATTCACGGCCAGGTCCGATTCCTGTCTCTGTGTGCATGGAGTGCATGTTCTCCCTGTGATTGGTATGTTTACTCCGAGTACTCCGGGTTCCTCGCACAGTCCAAAGACATGTAGGTTAGGTTAATTGGTGTTCCCAAATTGGCCATAGTGTGTAAATGAGTGTATGTGTATGTTTGTGTGCCCTGCGATGGATTGGCACCCTGTCCAGGGTGTACCCCGCCTGTTGCCCTAAGTCTCCTGCGTTAGGCTCCAGGCCCCCCATGACCCTGAATACAGGATTAAGCGGTATAGATGATGAGTAAGTGAGAGAGTGAGTGCCCACGACTTTAATTGAACACAATTTTTTATTCATTCCGAAATTCAACAGATTGTGTTGTACATTTTTAAAAACACAATCTGTTGAATTTCGGAATGAATAAAAAATTTTATGTGCTACCGCAAAGTAGATTTCAATTGCACACTCTTAAACGCGTATTAAAGAGATTGGCATTTTGAGATGAACTAGTGATTTTTTCAAGGTAGATTCTTTTTATGAGATACTGTGAGGGATTTTTTCATAAAAATTTTAAATAGCTTCTCTTCCCATCGGCCAACTGGTTGAAACAAAGCCAATATGTTACCTCAAGCTCGGTCAAATACACCTGTGAAAACCCCATTAAAATTAATTCAGAAGTTCAGTAATTAATTTACTTAGTTACTGATGCGCACACAAACAAACAGACAGACAAATATATATATATATATATATATATATATATATATATATATATATATATATATATATTAGCCTCTAGTTTATTTGCTAATTATAAGCTAAACTAACCACGACATGTTTGCTTCACTATCTACCACTGCTGAGGATCCCATCTCCTCCCCCTTCTGTGTGTGGTCATTTGACTCCAGGTGGTTATTGTTATTGCGGCTGATTGGTCAAATGGAGTCATGTGATTATTGTTGCTACATCTGATTGGTGAAACACAGTCACGTGGTAGATCCACCAGCTGCATTTCTCTGGCATAAAGAATATCTAATAACATAAACATAAAGAATATCTAATATGTAGAATAAATGGTTACAAAAGTAACGAGTCGAGTGTAGCAGAATGTAGCGGAGTAAGAGTAGCATTTCTTCTTTATAAATCAACTCAAGTAAAAGTAAAAAGTATGGTGCGGTAAAACTACTCAGCAGTACATTTTTTTCAAAAAGTTACTTAGGTAAATGTAACGGAGTAAATTTGACTCGTTACTACCTATCTCTGATAATCGCAGAGGTTAAGACTTTAAGGTTTTAAGTAAAGAAAAAACAAACACAAACAAAACCACTCTCAACATGAACAAACTAAACCAGAGGCTATGACAAAAGAAAACCATGAACAGGAGAAAACTGATTAACAAAACAGCATTTGAACAGACCAGATGCAAGGCACAATCCAACTAAATGCACAACTACTTATAGTCAAACTAATTAGCAATGTCCGTTCAAGTGAGAGGTCCCATCACTTGACCGAGGTGCACTCTGGGAAATGAATTCCCATAACAAAACTAAGGCTCTGGGCGCACAGCGCCATCTAGGGGTAATTCCTGACAATTCAATACAGCACCAGAAAGAAGTTTGATGAGTCTTTGAAGAACTTTTATTACTAATATTTTATTATCTAAATGCTTTTATTTACTTTAATTGTGAGAAATGTAGCTAAAAATATTTAAAACCAAATATTATTTAAATATTTAGAACCATTATGCATTGTTGTATTTTTGTATATTGCCTAAGGTGACTTCTGTGAGAAAGAAAAACAGGCCCATCTTTCTTTCATCCGTGATATCCAGACCACGTACATCCCAGCACCGGATTCTTTGGATATTGGGTATTATTATTTTAGATACATACATATGTCTTGGAAGGTCTTGTCTTAAGGTTATGTTTTAAAGTGCTTAGGAACATTAATTATCATGATAGGTCATACACTATACATTGCATGTACAATAAATCATCTTTTAATATTCACAGGGGAATAATGGTGGTGTGTCTGTGCGTTTCTCCTTCCATGGTCACATGCTCTTCTTCCTAAATTGCCACCTAGCAGCACACATAACTATTAATCCAGCGCATACATACGTAAGCTCACAGGATTTTGATTTCTACAATACACAGTATATGCTTGACCACAAGTCAGCGCTACACATCATACACACACAGACTTACACATTCAAAAAAAAATCTCTTACATATTTAACCACATTATCAATACCTGCCTCATATTGATTAGGTCTCCCTTCTGCAACCCAAACAGTGATCCACTGTGTCTGTGTGTGGATGTTTGTATGTATGTTTTCTGACACCTTTCTATGAGAACCAGCATTAGCCCAATTTATTTGATCTACAGTACAGTAGCTTTTCTGTTGGATCAAACTACATGGGCCAGCCGTCGCTCCCCATGTGCATCAATGAGCCTTGCCCTCAATAAGAATTAATGACCCTGCCATCAAATTATTATTATTAGTATAGATGCTCCTGTATGTGTGTGTGTGTGTGTGTGTGTGTGTGTGTGTGTGTGTGTGTGTGTGTATTAGCTGATGATGAGTTTGAAGAAGGACCGCTAGAGTTCAAACCGACATACAAATTTAGCCACCTCTAGTTGTACTCCTAGACTATGGACTAGGAGTAAAACTCCTCTTCATTCAGTAAATAAACACACACACACACACACACACACACACACACACACACACACACACACACACACACACACACACACACACACACACACACCTTTCAACACTCTTCTTTTATTTCTCTCACAGCCTGGAGAAGACATGGTTTGGTTTAAAGTAAGATGCCACTTTCCCAACTTAAATTCTCACTCATCCTAGTAAAGAGCACTAAACACTCCCTCAACCCTCTTTTCCCCCCATCGTGTCTACACAGCTTCAACAAACTCACACTAGATTGTCTGTATTGTGACTATTGCCCCTACAGTATGACCCCTAAAAGAAACTGCAGTTTATTTCAACATTGTATAATATTGCATTGCTGTAAGAGGCTTACTGAATTAGGATTAGGGATGCTATATCTGCTTTCTGTGCTAGGGGCTATAAAGTGTGTATTAGTTCCACTGCAGTAGGTGTAAGTGCTGTAAGTGCAGAGCCCCTGTATGTCTTTGTGGGGTCAAGAAGCATGTGCTAAAAATCATTGGCAAAATTCCACCAGCAGAATTATTATCCATAAATTCCATAAGTATTACTGTACTGTATTGAGACAACATTTTTATGACAATTTGCATAAGCCTACCATGTTCATTAGACAACATAAGATATAGAATTATGTTGCTCTCCAAATTAAGCTACAATTAATTTGTCAAATTTAGTAATGGAACAGTTTAACACCATTCAGTTTTATATGAATAGAAAAGTCTTTTTTGCATACAGTAACAGCAACTCTGACAGTAGTCTATAATTGAAATCACATTAAAATTATTTTAATTTATGTAGTAAACCTAATTCACAGCCAAACTGTGATAATAAACAGATAAAAAATATTACATAAGAAAGAAAAATGCATATAGTTGATTCAGTGAATGTAAAGTTTTCAAGTTTTGAAGATGAATGAAAGGGTCGCTGGTCTTTAATAGTCCACTGTGCAATGTCGGGAGAGCTACAGTCAAACATGCAAACATGCTGTGTATCAGAAATTTCTCTATTTATATCAGCAAAAGAAAAGGTTTTTATATATTTGAAAAAATGCCTGGTATCATGTACAATACATCTGTACTTCAAAGAACATAAACCTTTAACATGTCCTGGTTGAAATCCTGTAATACAAAGCTTTGAAGTGTATAGATGTCCATCTGGCGATGAACTAGGAAATGCTAGTGAGAGAGAGAGAGAGAGAGAGAGAGTGAGAGAGAGAGTGGAAGAGTTAGCGCATTAACATCAGATCAAAGTGGAAGAGATGAAGAAAATAGAGTTAACACTTTCTCACTCATTGTCTATACTGCTTTATCCTGTATACAGGAATGTGGGGCGACCTGGAGCATATTGCATGAGACTTAGGTCACAAGGTGGGGAACACCCTGAAAGGAGCGCCCATTCATCTCTCACACACTACGTTAAATTTTGGGAACACCAATTAACCCAATCTGAAGAAACAAGAACACATGGAAAAAACACACCAGGCACGTGAGAACATGCAAACTCCATGCACACAGACCCGAGGTGGGAATCGAACCAGAACACTGGGGGTGCAAGCCAACAGTGCTAACCACTAAACCACTGTGCTGGCTAGAGTTAACTCATTTAATATAAAAAAAATACTAATAGTGAATCAGCAGTATTTGGTGTTTATTTAACATAGATAGGAAGATTCCTCATGACCATGGGTTATTAATGTTCTGTTACATGACAAAAAAGAAAGAGTTGGTGAGGGAACGACTGCACACTACATGTTACATGAATGGTTAAATAGTATGATGTCATTTCTTAGTCACTGACAAATTACTGTGATATAATAGGAATTAAACTCTATGGACAGTGCTGTTTTAATGTAATAATACATCATGCCACAATGTGTGTGATTTTCCCCCTGTAACAGCATGCTGGTTTATGTTTTATTGCCCACTTATTACGTGCTGAGCATTACTTTGTTGGAGAAAATATGGAAGTCATGATTTAATCGACCGGAGAGATTTGAAAGAATTATTTCTAACATTATGCGAAAGGATTCTTGCAGTACCACTCAACAATATCACCACTGATCACATCGGTAACACTTTATTAGAAGTAGCCTACCTGCCTTCATAATTAATTTACAAGGATTGCATAAATATTTTATAAAGCGATACTGGAGGATTTATGTAAGGCTCATGTCAAAACCTAAAGCTTTTTATGAAGCATATTGCTTTGCCTTTACATGAAAAATTTAAAGCCCTTACTTACAGTACGGGTAGACTGAGACTGTATGTGTAATCTTTTTCCTTTTATCTTGAAAATTACTAAAAGCATATTCATGAGGTATTGAGAATTTCCTGTCAGTTTATCTTTTTTGGAGATGTATTTATTGCATCTATGTTTAACAGGAACAGGAAAATAAATGCTCTTTTTGACTGAAGTGCTGTTGGCCCATTTGCATGCACAACCATTAGAAAGCATAATTAAAATACAACTTCACTTAGCTATGATGTCCATATGACAGGCAAAAATATTTCAAATGCCCTCGAAATAAAATATAGTCTAATTACAATCTAACACCCATGCTGTTATGAATGCGCTATTATTAAAATCAAACAAATAATTACGAAGAAAAGAATAAAACATTGACCCATATTTGGAACAGAGAGCTATTCTATTTTCTTTCTGTGAAACCTATAAATTCAGCTCATGAGTTCTGACATAAATCCTTTTAATAATTTCTTCACAAAATATTGGTCCAATGCTTATGAATATAAATTGTTATAAAGTGTTATAAATTAATTAGCAATAACAGAAACTGACAAAAAAATGGCACAGATTTTAAAGATTATAGAGACCCCCCCCCCATTTGTTTTTCTTCATGTTGCATGACACAGGAACTGTCCTTTATTATGCTATTTTGCTAAGCAATGAATTTAGCTATGAACTTGTGCATGGTTTAAAGGCTATATGGTAAGAGATTTTACAAAGAGGGCAAAGTCTTTTTCTGTTTCCTGTTATCTCAACTAGTATGCCAAATAGTGGTAACTTGCATGCTACTGTACAAATCCGGTTACTTTCACTGTACATCGTCCCTCAGATGCCTTAAAACGTGGCAGTAGAATTTGCTATTGTCGGGGTCATGCCCATATACCCAAGTTTCATCACCAGTAATGACCCTCAACATGAAGGACGCATCATCCACGGCACACTGACAGAATTCCTGGCAGACTTCAATGCGATGTTCCTTCTGCTCCTGGGTCAGCAGCCTGGGAACGAACGTGGAAGACCATGGCACATGTTCAAGTCACACGTGAGGATTGCCTGAATTGTTCCATATAACACACTAACAATGGCAGCAACATTGTAAATTGTTCTCATTTTCTCATTGAGCTCATTGTGGGTCTTCTTGATCTCTCTGTATCTTCCAGTGATGTTCGTCTGCCTTTGAAGTGTGCATGCCACTCAAGAAACCTCGAACAGCACATTGCAGCATCACCATGAACTTGCCATTTCATCTCAAATGTCTCTGTGTCAGATTTTCCCAGTTTCGTGCAGAATTTCACATTTGTTCTTTGTTCTAAGTTGCTGTCCATAAGGAAATCAGAGACGTGGGAACACATGTGGTCAGAATAGCAGCATTTGCATAGTTCCTGTTGTACACAGGATGATGTCTTTTGGCACACTAACTTATGACTGTGCTTGCAGCCCTGTGCTGCCATCTTTTGCCATGTGTCTGCCGTCTCGTACAAAATTAGTCTCAAAATGACCTTGTACAGTGCTAGTCAAAAGTTTGGACACAAGTTTGAATTATTTTTTAAATTTTTTTATTTCTCAATAATATAAGGTAATATAAGGTAATTTAGTAACAACAAAAATTCCAGTCAGTTGTTATATTAAGACACAAAGGTCAATTGTTCTGGGACAGTTCTGGAACTTTACTGTCAATGCAATTCATCAAAACTTACCTCTGCTGCAGAGGAGAAGTTCATTCATTTGTTAATCTTCATCAGAAAACACCAATTTACAGTACCTTAAATTAATAGAGCATGAGTAGTAGATACATCTCATTTGAAACTATTCAAAGGAGATTATTGCATATTTACACAGACGTCTTCAGCATTGTTTTACAATGTAGAAAATTTTAAAACCAGGAAAGACCATGGAATTAGAAGGTGTGTCCAAACTTTTGACACATAGTGTATGTCAGTTATAGGTTATGTATGTTTTAACTTAGACATGCATGTGAATTCTTTTTGGTTACAATGTCTATATAAACACAAATGTCATATTTCAGCTAGCACCAAAATAGCTAACTCTGAAAATTTGCTCTGAAAATTTACATGGAAATGCAAAATGACAATAATGCGCCATACATTAGTTGACATATGAAAACACATGACTAATTATAATGACTCTAATCGTACTGTTGCTGTCATATTTCATAACATGTTTTTCAAAGGTGCATGCTTTTATATCTTCATACTTTTTATAGTTTACACTTAAATTTTGACTTGATTGTTTACTTTATTTTATGAATTTAATTTCATTTATTTATTTATTGCAAATTCTATCCTTGGTTTAATTGCACTACATGCCACATTTCACTACATGCCATGCATCCACAAGGGGGCAGTGTTATGTCAGGTTTTATTACAAAAAAAAAAAAAAAAAAGGGTCAATAGAATAAACTCAGGTCAAAGGCTGCCATAAAGACAGAGTGGCTCAGGTTCATCACATCTAAAGCTGTTTCTAGACACGAGGATGTAATAAATCAGTGTATCTAGTTATCTGTTTGATTTGGAATTGATCCAGTATGAAAAGGTCAAATGTACCTATCAGACTGCAAACTGACCACAGAAATCTGTTCTGAGCTCTGAGCTATACACCTTATTTATAATACTGTAACAATGTTATGTGTCTATAACTGCTCAGTGAAAAGAAACAAAAGTCAGCTTGGACCGATCGAATCCTGTGGAGGATAAAGCCTAAATGCTCACAAGATGATAAAGACTCAACACCATCATCATCATCATCATCATCATCATCATCATCAGATGACAAAAAATACTTTTCTTTGAAGACACAGCACAAGAATACCTGTGACACGGCATACAGCGTTAGTGACCATAACCGTTAGTGGTCATCGGCTCTTTTACCCTATTGGTAAGTATATTTACATTGACCTCTGAAAATAAAAATGCTTGGTCTGTGATCTAATGTTGGTTACACAATTTCATATTTCACATACAACTAAAAAATAAAAAAAGACATTTGCTGAATGAATGTTTGCTGAATGAATGCAACACAAGGCTGCATGCAATGTCACAGGGAGCACCACCCTCAATAAGTCAGTGTGCTAAAAGACATTTTCAAGAGTTGTGCAAATGGTGCTATTCTGACCATGTGCGGTACCACGTCTGCTATTTCATCACATGCCAGAAGTCGAAGTCTACCAAGAACTCAGTCAGGGTGTTGTGGATGCCCTATTCTTCATGTCGAGAATCATCATACCAGTGACAAAACTTGAGTGCATGGGTATGACCCTGAGGCAAATTTCCTCACAATGGAAGAGCCCATCATTACAATGGAAGAGCCCATCATCCCAACAACAGAGAAAGGTGAGGCTGGTCCTCAACCAAGTGCATGCTTGTTGTCTTTTTTGACGTTCTCAGCATTGTGCGCCGAAAATTCATGCCCAGGGACTAGACTGACGATAGTGAATTCTACTGCCAGGTTTTAAGGCATCTGATGGAGCACGTACACGTGCAAAAACAGAGCTTGTAAAAAAAATAAACTAAGTTCCAAACTTTTAAATACCCCCTTGGACTAATACTCACATAAATTAAATATCTAGTACTAAGGTTCAGGAGAGAGTGTGTATTGATATTTTCCTGCAAACATCTCAACTTGTTTGTTTTAATGCCTTTCTTCCAGATCACCTTTCTTCAAAAAGGTGGAGAAGACTTTAGTGTGTGTGTGAGCACTGAGAGCCACTGGAGTCCTGACCAGGATGCAGTGCTGACTTACACCATCCTGGATATCTTTGCTGCTTGCATCTCAGACTGGTTTGGCCCCTACAAGGTTACAAAAAGAAAGTCTTGTAAAAAGGTAGAAAGAGAGAATGAGACAGCTTGAGATACACAGGGAGTATAAGGGAGAATAAGTGTATTATTAAGCATTTCTTTTAATTTTTGTGCTGAAGACATGAATTAATTTCCTGCTGAATATTTCTTCACTGTAGACTAACTTCAAGAGTCCTTCTGATTACACTGCCTTTGTGTGGGTCAAGGAGGATGGCGTTACTGAAATCAATGATGTTGTCCAGGTATCAATGGGAAATGAATCAAAGAAAGTTGTTGTAATCTTTCATGTGGGCATTTTTGAATGATCTGTTTTTACCTCTCCTAGTTGAGAATGAATAAAGATGACATCCCCTCTCTGACAGGGGATTACATTCTGGTCTACTACAGCAGGAACATGCAATCCCCGGTGGACCTGAGCCCTACTTTTCAGGTAGGATCCATTAAATGTTAGACTTACAAATCATGATAAGTAAGGGGACTCTGTATTCGGAGTTGGCATCTTAACTAGGCCACTTAAGCTTCAAAGAGAAGTCAATAGATACACACTGGAAGTTATTATTAGAAGGACTGTATGTACTTTGCTTGTACATACTTTTCTTGACTTTCTGAACAGACCTTTATATTATTTAAAATGCATATTTGCATCTATAAAGTTTTTTTTAGTTGTGTCTAGGACACATTAAAAAAAAAGAGTGCTTGCTTTCATGTCTTAATCATGCTAATAAAACAGCTTCTTTTATGGGTCAAAGAGTACTTATTGTTGTTTATACATCAGTTACGTCTGATCCACAAATTCAACTGGATGACTAGCATTCGAGGTTTAAAAATGAACAACAAATGACAGCTGTGTGTATACAAAATGAATACAAAAAAGCTCTGACCCATGCACTATGGGACGAAGCCAAGCTAGCAGAGACGGTATGGTGCTCCAGGATCTGCCGGGAAACATTGGGTCGTGGCATTAACCGCTTTCAGCAGGATACTGCACCCTGACCATGATGAAAAGTTCATGGCGCTGTCAAATCTCCACAGATCTCAATCTGAAGGATATGATGGGCAACCAAGTTAAAAGCCTTACCTTACAATTTACAGGACTTAAAGGGTCTGCTGCTAACTAAGATATCACAGAAAACATTTAGAGGTCCATGAGAGAGCTCTCTCTCTCTCTCTCTCTCTCTCATATCCAATTTTCCCTATACAACAACAATTTAATTAGAAGGTTGACAAGTTGATGTTTACAAGATGTTTATCCTCTTATGACTTAAATAGTTGATCCATCAGCAAATCACAGCTTGTCATGTTCCCAAGATACTGCTTAACTCCCCCATTCTGCGTATGTTCCTCTGCTGTAAAACTTGTGTTTTGCTGTGAAAACAGAGTGATGACACTGGTGACTCCTTCACCATTTCATGGTTTTCTTCTTTTAATATTAAGCTCATATTACATTAAGCTCATAATTCTTTGGTTTCCTGTGTTTAATATAATGTAGTCTAGGTTTGCTCTACTGTGAGACTTTGTGCCTGCAAATGTCAATGGATTTCAGCCAGAATAACTTCATCAACAGATATGATGTGAATTTTTAATGTCAAACCTCATACTAAACTGATTTTATTTTACTTTTATCGGATTTTACATTATTTTACTGTGCTCTGAGCATAGGAGCTGATCAAATCACTCGTCCAATATTTTCCATATGGTGCCACATACTGTACCCTATGCCCTGTACACAAACACATTGTTTAATAATAAGTCAATAAGACAATGACTGACATTTTCCTCATTTTGTAGACACATATTCAAAAAGCATGTGTATAAAAAAATTATAATCCAAGGAGAAAGCTTACTAACCAAGGATGAGATTGGCTGCATAATTTAGTGAGTAGTGTGTAGATATTTACACAGAGTGTAATCTGCAGTAGCTGAACTCAATGTTCTAATTAAAGGAGTTTCAGTTTTGCTGGCATTCTGTAGTTCTGGCCAGAATTCTCACAAATCAGAGCAAGAGGGAATCTGAGCAAATCTGTCATGTACAGTGGCCAACAAATGAGGAAATTAGGAAAACCAAAATGTTACTTGAAAAAATGACTACATGATAGTACAAGGAAATTGTCTAATAAGACTATATTTTTTCTTTTAATTTTTGTGATGAATTCACAAACTTTTATTATTAGGACATGTAGCCAGGCAGCTCTGGTGATACCGCCTTGCCCATTCATCAGCGTATGAGACTGAATATAATACAACAGTTACAATTATTAAATATTACACCACATAAGGTTTGCAATGATTTGCAAAAATTGTTCTTCGCTGATTATCAAATTTTAAATAAATAAATAAATACATAAATTCACTTTGTAACAGTGTGCTTTACATGTGAGGCACACATTAACAGCTTATAATACAAAGACTATATACAGTGATGTCATTTTTAATGTGTGAATTTTGAAATGTTATTTTACCATTTTTTTCAACATAAATTTTTTTTGATCATATTGACAGATCAGATCAAGTATGCATATGCATGCAGCTGAAAAGCTTTAGTTTTGTTTTCTGTTCCAATCTCATCATATACTAGAAGCTGGTGTGAACCCCATTTTGTTAGTAATAATATTAAAATGCATTTTCGAACTTTTTTTTTTTTATTATTAATGATTTTAAATTTAAACACACTTATTTAATTTTATTTTTCTATGATTAAAAGTCGAGAATAATATCAGTGGTTCTTGTTCATTACTCCCCACAGATGGCAGTGTTGTTACTTGAATAATCACCCAACCACTGTTTTCAAACATTATCATTATTACCGTACAAATTATGACCAAGCCGATGACACCAAAATCTGTGACATTTTTTTCATGAATTATACTAGTTTCATTGTTGTTGTTTAGTTAGGAATTATTATGTTGGAGACAGAGAAGGGCAGATACAACCAATAACAGTGTGTGTGTGTGTGTGTGTGTGTGTGTGTGTGTGTGTGTGTGTGCGCGTGCATGTTGAATAAAGGGTGTTAACATGCATGAGAGAGAATGGATAAAAGGTTCTAAAATTTCCAGCAGAAAAAAAAAAAGAAAAAAAATCTGGTGCACTTCTGGTGAACTTTTCCTCTTATAGCTTGATCACAGAGTTGAAGTTTTTGGGGTGAATTCAAAGGATGAGAAGTTTCTAATGCCCAACTTAAAAGAACGAACGCTGTTCATAATTAAAGCACGGATAATTCCACCGTCCAGTATTTCTGTCCATGTAGTTAGTGAAATAACTAATATTCTAACAACAGCCCTTTTAATCAATGTTCTCAAACAGCTGCAGCACCCAGACGGGTAAGGTGCTCCAGAAACCCAGCACTCGATCAATTCTGGTGTGATTTAACCTTCATGATTTCAACACACAAACACACAGAAAGAGAGAGAGAGAGAGAGAGAGCTATGGAGATGGTGTGTTGCACCAACTGGGAGTGTTTTCATGCATAATTACAGCCATAAATCAGCCTGAGGCACCTGCTCCGCTCCTCAACACACGCAGCCAGAAGAGCAAAGCTCAGATACCTCAACTCAAGCCTGCGTGTCTGCCCAAACACCAGCAAATCAGCATGAGCAGACTCTGAGCTATGCTCCATTCCTTCATTCCCTAGGGCACTGAGTTTGGTAGATGTATCAGAGCTTTATCACACACACACGCACACACGCACACACACGCTGTTTTGCTGTAAACAATACGACCTTCGTTATGAATTATTAGTCATTGTTTTACCTCTCTAAAGTTTTGCAGAGAGATGGAGGGACCTACTGTATTCAGTAAATACATTATAACTATTAGGCATAGTAATAAAACACAAAATGCTACACATAAACAGCTCAGCTTGTTTTTATACTGTTTAAAGTTCAGATGTTGATGACTACAGGGTAAAAACAGACATCTGCAACCTTATTAAGCAACATTAGCTAAATTGGTAACCCCTTACTAGTATATCAGGAACCACACTAAAATTGTCAACTAAAGTAGAGTTTCTAGGTGATGTTCCATATTTAGCAGTACACACTTCCTCTTAAATACTCAATTCTGATTGCTCAGATGTTCATAGGTTTATATTAATTGTAATGTTTCTGCAATAACTTATTCGAAGGATAAAAAACTTGATCTATTTAACAAATAAATATTATACATTCATATAGGCTAAATGGATGTTAGGAAACTTTCTGCAAATAAGTATGTGTTGAAAGTTTATGGAAGGAGTCTCCAGTGTCATTGTTTATAACAGCAACTTTTCCTCCATGGGAAAGTCTTTAAGATTAAGCTTTTCTTTTCAACATTACAAGCTATTTTGTTGGTTTGCTTGTTTCTGTTATGACGGCTACTACAATGCGATGTCAGTAAATCCTGACCATGACCCATTTGTATGTAAAAAAGGACATGGAAAGTTATTGGAATCAAATGCTATAGTTTAGGACAATTAGGCAGGCACTTAACAGGTGCTAGGCAGCGATATACTGTAGCTCAAATGTTTGAGCTTGAGAATGTCGTGACCCACATGGATTTAGGGACAGGGGTGGTGGAAGGGAACAGGGGTGGTCTGCACCTCCAGGCTCAAAAGGCAGTCATAGTAACGATCTAATATTAAATTGAACTTACGTATTTTACATTTTTTACAGTGCAGTATAATGAAATTCAATGTGCAACTCCCCTTCATCAATGCCATATACACTATATACTGTATACATTTGAATACACAATTAAAAAAATCTAAATGTACATATATAGAAAATGTTTAGTATTATAATTGGCTCAAGTTGTGTAATAACAAAGTTTACATTAAGGTAGTTATAATGATAAATTCTACTTTTTTAGTGTGGGACCTTAATGGACTGATTAACTGTGTTTATGGCTCTTCAGTTAGAACTGTCTATTACCTTAATTTTTTTTTTTTAAATAACCCAGAAAGCTAAATTGGTTTTTATAGTACCTAAATAGCTGCTTGCACTCTGGACTAATTATACATCCACCTTATGCATTATGTAAATGTTAGCATGCCTAATCTCTCTCTCTCTCTCTCTCTCTCTCTCTCATACACACATACACACTTACCTAAAGGATTATTCGGAGCACAATACTAATACGGTGTTTGACCCCCTTTTCGCCATCAGAACTGCCTTAATTCTACGTGGCATTGATTGATTCAACAAGGTGCTGAAAGCATTCTTTAGAAACATTGGCCCATATTGATAGGATAGCATCTTGCAGTTGATGGAGATTTGTGGGATGCACATGCAGGGCACGAAGCTCCCGTTCCACAACATCCCAAAGATGCTCTATTGGGTTGAGATCTGGTGACTGTGGGGTCCATTTTAGTACAGTGAACTCATTGTCATGTTCAAGAAACCAATTTGAAATGATTCGAGCTTTGTGACATGGTGCGTTATCCTGCTGGAAGTAGCCATCAGAGGATGGGTACATGGTGGTCATAAAGGGATGGACATGGTCAGAAACAATGCTCAGGTAGCCTGTGGTATTTAAATGATGCCCAATTGGCATTAAGGGGCCTAAAGTGTGCCAAGAAAAGATCCCCCACACCATTACACCACCACCACCAGCCTGCACAGTGGTAACAAGGCATGATGGATCCATGTTCTCATTCTGTTTACGCCAAATTCTGACTCTACCATTTTAAAGTCTCAACAGAAATCGAGACTCATCAGACCAGGCAACATTTTTCTCGTTTTCAACTGTCCAATTTTGGTGAGCTCGTGCAAATTGTACCCTTTTCACACTGTTCTTTGTAAACCCTAGAAATGGTTGTGTGTGAAAATCCCAGTAACTGAGCAGATTGAAATACTCAGACAGGCCCGTCTGGCACCAACAACCATGCCACGCTCAAAATTGCTTAAATCACCTTTCTTTCCCATTCTGACATTCAGTATGGCGTTCAGGAGATCACAGCCCTAAGTGCATTTGAAGCACATATATATATATGTGTGTGTGTGTGTGTGTGTGTGTATATATATATATATATATATATATATATATATATATATATATATATATATATACATACACACACACACACACACACACACACACACACACACACACACACACTGTATATTGTATATGTTCTGTCATGTTACCCATGGCACTCCTGAGTTGGCAGTGATACCAATCCCTCCTGCCCTCCGGACCTGTCTGACTCGTACCGGTGACCCACTTCTGGTTGGAATACTGATCTCATTGTGGCATCTGGCTGCTGCTGAGGATGGCCCTATATGGTCTGCTTGGGATGCATGTGGTAACTGAGCACTGTTCCACTTGATGACAATGAAAATGGTCTTAGACAGGGCTCATGCAGACAGATTGTTTGTAATTTCTTTAGTCTGCAGTCATTCAGTAGTTAGGGCTAAATTTCTCATGAACAGTTTTTTACCAGAGTCTCCAAAAATGAAAGTGGGCTCATAGCTCACAGATATATTAGGGACTTATTTATGAGCATATGATCTGATATCACCCAAATGAGGCAAAGGTTCCCTGTCATGTCTCCATCATTGAGTGTCTTTCCAGTGCCCTCCATAATCCTTGGCTTGCTCATCAGGGACAAACTGATGCATACAGTTATAGACTGTACTGATTTTAATTGTGTAAAGCTGCTTTGCTACAATGAAAATTGTTAAAAGTGCTAACAAATAAAACGGAATTCAGTTGAATAACTCCACCCTCCCCTCCCCCAGACACTAAATGCAAGTACATAATCTGGTCCTTAACTCTCTGATGCTGTACTATAAACACCTCCACCTCAAGGCAAAAATATTTTAGGCTAAAGCCCTGAATATTCAGACCTAAGGATGATGTACTGATGTGGTGGCTGACAACAGATGGTTTCAAATGGGGTATGCTATGGTCACATGGACCAACTGAACTGGTAGGAATATGCAGCCTGAAATGATTTGGTAGACCTTAGCCAGTCATATTAAAATGGCTTTAACCCACTATGTCTTGACCAGTAACCACACAACTGTATTGGCCAGGACATCAAGGCATATACCAGTCGATTTCCAACTGCATTTTCTTCTCTTTATTTTAATATGCTAAGATGTGTTTTATCAGCCCAGCTGTTTGGGGTTTGTCACCGGACAAAACCCTGATGGACAGTTGCAGTGCCAGGTAAGAGAGGAGAGAGAGACAGAGAGAGATTTGCCGGTGACCACGCTCCTGAGTGGGAAAACAAGACAGGATGTGTGGTATTATAAACTGTTGTATAATACCACATTATAAAGGATTATAAAGGATAATCATGCCACATAACTGTGTAGCTTTTTAACAAACTTTGATTATCTTTTACAACATTGTGTGTTATAAAATTATGGTACAAATATAATGCATTATTTATTTAAATTTTTTTTAATTGTAAGCAAATTGTGGTAAAAAGCACCTGTGTTATTAGAAAATGGCCTCATTACAGTAACTCCCATACTGGACCTCATCATACCAACCCAAATCATCAATTACTTTCCTATAATAGCACACCACTGCCACATGTTACTACATACCTAACAGCTACATAGGTTCACTAAAGCAGATCGTGTTAGGCTTACATAAAGCAACCTTTGTAGAATGTATTACCCACTGATTATTGGGTTTTTATTTATTTTTTGATTGGTGGTTGCGTGTTCTGACACTTCTCTATCAACATTTCTATATGATTAACGTTTGCATCAATTTGTGCTAAAGTAGCTCTTCTATGGAACTGTGCCAGACAGACTAACTTTTATCTTTTCTTCGTCCACTTTTTGTTGGTACTAACCACTGTATACCAGGAGCACTATACAAGACCTGCTGTTTTGGAGTTGCTTTGACCCAGTTGTCCAGCCATTATAATTTGGCCTTACTCTTACCAAATTTTTCTTCCTCAAACACTTTTAAAAGGTGTTATTAATTTCACATCTCAGTGATTTTAAAATTATGGCAGATTAATGTTTATTTTAACAGGCATCACAAATTTACAAATATGGGATAAATGAACGTCTTTATGTCATTAATTGAGCTCACTTATACACCTTCAGATTTTGCGACAATATAAGGACGTAGCTGACAGCAGGCTGATAAACAAAGCCATTAGCATTCAAATGTTTGAGAGGACCACTTGGGTAAAATCAAATCATTGCAATCCATAACGCCAAAGTGCTGCAACTTAATGAATTAAAGACAAAAATAATTAGTAATTGGTCATTAGAGTGATTAAGTGGGAGTTGGTCTCCTGCTCCATCACTATTACGGTTTGGCAGAGTTTGCTTATCCAGTGGAACACACTCAATTTTACAAGAACCCAAAAGCCAAGGGCACTAAAAAGATTTTAATGCATCATGAGGTCACGGAATACTGCAATACTGCAAAAACTATTAATGCAGCACTAAATTAAGCTTATGGACCTCAGATATTTAATGAATATTGCAGTGAGGTAAAATGAGAAGGTGTGTGTGCATGAGAGAGAGAGAGATTTAATGGTAAAAGATAAATGTACAAAGTTAAATTGCTGATGTTTAACATCTTAACAACTTCAACACAGGCTGCAGCATATAAGCACATTATACAACTACCCACTGGCCTGGCCTGTTTTTACTAGTTTATATAGAAACATAAAGAAAAGAAACAAGGAAATACCTATAAAGTTTGTAAAGACAGAAGAATGCAAGCTGTATGAGATTCCTAATGCAAACTAATTGGCTGAAGGTGGCTGTTCCACTAAGTATAGAAGTACTACAGTGTTTATTAAAAAATTTTTACTCAAGTAAAAAAAAAGGGTGCTAAAATGTATTAAATACAAAAGCACATATATTTTTGCCTTAAAATTTTTAAAGAAATTTGCCTCGGTATTTGCCAGAGCATTTTCGGTAACAGAGAACGAACCGAGGCGATCCGAACATGGGCTAAGTTGCACTTATGTTCGGGAACCATAGAAATCATAATTGAAGGTTAACTGACGTTCAATGTCTATTTGTTTAATATTCATTTACATGTATTTTCTAAATGTTTTGATTGTTTTTATATGAAAAAATATGATTATAGTGTTGGAAATTAGTAATATTGGTAATACTGTTGGGTGGCTGGAACAGCTTATCTTATTTACATTATTTTCGATTGGAAATGAGTTTCGCAATGCGAAATTTAGCCTTAAGAACTTGCCTCTGGAATGGATTAATTTCGTATGCAGAGTTACTGCTGTACAAGTATTTTACAAAGAACCTGATTTTACGGAATACCTTGTCAGGGATAACCCCTAGAGGGCGCCAAAGCGCCCTGTGACTTTTTGTGTAGTTTTGTTTTGTTTTACTTCATTTCCCAGTTTGCACCTCGGTCAGGTGACGTGGGCGCTCACCTGAACCGAGTTGATCATTACTTTCTTTATAAATAGCTTGCTTTAGTTCAGTTATTCATCTAGCATCTGTTGATTCCTATCTAGTACATGTCTGTAAGTTTAGTTCGTGTTTCCCGGTGTCCTTATACGTGTTTTGGTTTGTTTTGTAATTAAAGTATATTTGTTTGTTTAATTTCCCTGTTTGTGTTAAAATAAAGAACATCGTTCCTTGAACAACTTGGACCTCTGCATCTATGCTGCAAACCCCGATTCATGACATACCTATATAACCTACTGTATAAACATCATGATAAAATGTAAAACACAAATGAAGTCTAATAGAGATTTGTTTGGTGCAGAAATCCAAAATGTTCTTTTTTTTTTCCAAAACGAGAGGATAAATTAATAATAATTAGCCTTTTTTTTAAAGAAAGTTAATGAGGAATCGCAGATGATAAACTAAAAATAAAGTTGTTGTTGAAGATATTTTATGAATCACATGATAAGTTTGAAAGAATTTTACCAAAAACACATGGTGTTTATCATCAGTGCTGATATTTTTACAGTGAATGGGTATCTGAAATCATCCTTTCGCCTGTGAGTGACTGAGCAGTGCAGATTGGAGGAGGTGTGGGTAGGCGATTATGGACAAAGGTTAAACATAACATGGAGCCTTTTTGGAAAATGTATGAAACAACAATCAAAAAGCTATTTAGTTCTAAAATGGTGACTGGAATTGCAGTAAAAAATGAAAAGAAAATACACTGAAGGAAGTTGCTGGTCCAGGTTGTACAGTATATCTCATGCTTTGCACACAAAACATAAAAGTGCTGGATAAAAAAGGAAAAGAAAATATACTAACAATGTGAAATGGTTTAACACATTTTTTTCTGTTTGTTAAAATGTAGAATTGTATGAATCCAGTAGGGCAGTTGTTCCCAACCCTGGTTTTGAATGGCCCCTGCCCTATTCATTTTTGTGTTTTAATTGCTCTGCCACATCCTCTTCTAATTAGAAATGGCTCTTAATTATATGACAAGTTAAATCAAATGTGCTGGGACCAGAGAAAAAAAAATAAAAAGTGTACTGTAATTGAAGGCCATGTTACATGGAGCAAAAAGACTGGACAGAAAAACAAACATGAATTACCTACCCACATTTACATACATACATACTGTACATACATACATACAGTACATATAAATTAAAGTTTACGTACACGTTAGCCAAGTACATTTAAACAAAATTTTTCACAATTCCTGACATTTGTCTTAATAAACTTTCACTGTCTTAGGCCAGTTAGAATCACTTCTTTATTTTAAGAATGTGAAATGTCAGAATAGTAGAGATAAATGTATACAGGTAGTCCCCGACTTATAAATGAGTTCTGTTCCAGGAGCACGTTTGTCGGATTTCCGACAAAGTGAGTCTTATACGCCTTTGACATGAATATAAAATAGAAAGCATACCAATCTACTTGCCTAAATCTAGCCTAAAATTAATCCCGGACACGATTTTGTCTCAGAGCTGCTTTCCACTGTATTGGACTGTGAACTGTTGAGGATTTCCTGAAATTAGAACTATTCACCATCAGGCTTTACAGGACAGCCATTTTTTATCATCATGCTCCCCGGACTAATTCAACCATAGAGGCTGACTCATTTCTCTCGCAACCCCACTCGCACACACATACTGTACACATACACACATATAAACACACACACAGACATTTCATACATTCAATTACAAACAGAAAATTTTGTATATAAAAGTGAATATTACAGTGTATATTTTATGTATAATACATCAGCTACTTCAGTGATTTGTTTGCATCCATGAATATTTGTAGAACTACAGTCTGTTCGCATCTGTGGAAATTCGTAACTCGAACGTTAGCAAGTCTGGGACTACCTGTATTTCAGCTTTTATTTCTTTCATCACATCCCCAGTGAGATAAAAGTTTACATACACAGAGTTAGTATTTTATAGTATAGACTTATAGACAAATTTTTTTTTACTTGGGTCAAATGTTTTGGATATCCTTCCACACACATGACTTAGTTGTCTTTAAGCCAATTTGCCATTACTTTGGAAGTATGCTTGAGGTCATTGTCCATTTGCAAGGACAATTTGTGGAGAAATTACTGTTTTGAGATTTTACTTTATATATATATGCATAATCCTCCTCCCTCATGATGCCATCTACTTTTGTTATTTACTTTTGTGGTTTTTATCCTTGCATAGCATTGCTTGTACAGATGGACAAGGTACTTTAAGGCTTTTGAAAACTGTTCTCAAGGATGAACCACACTTTTGGAGTTCCACTGATTTCTTTTGATGTTCCCATGATGTCATAAAAGCACTTTGAAGGTAAGCCTTAAAATACATCCAAAGGTGAACTAATTCAATTCAAATGGTGTCAATTAGCCTATCAGAAGCTACTAACACAATATCATAGTTTTATGGAATTTTCCAAGCTGTTTAAAGGCACAGTCAAACAAATGAATGTACATTTCTATAATGAATTGTTGGATATATTATTTGAGTTCTGCATCAAGTAGATAGGTTAACTGACAAATCTGAAATTTTAACCTAAGTCTATGTAAACTTCTGAGTCTAACCGTACATAAATACATAAGGAAAAATACCCTCTCCCTCACCTTCCCCCCCAAAAAACAAAAAAGCTTATTTATTTCACCTTAAACTGCTCAGACATCTTGCACTCAGTTCATGTCAGAATTTTAAAACTGTAAAGAGTAATCACAAAAGGGCTGTTGGTTTAGGTGATTTTATGAATAAAAAAAATAAATAAATAAAAAAATTTGTCTGCTGAAGCAAAACAACAGTCCAGCAAGTAATGCACTCAATTCTTTTATATGGCTGTTGAATTAAATAATAAACTGGCCAGAAAATGTAACACAATACCATCTTTGTTTTTGACCCTGGTGACCATATATCCTACAGTGTGCTAAAGTGCCTAGCAGAATAGTAAAAAAAGGTTTGTGCTGCTTTTTGGAATCATTGAAAGCCAATCATTGATTGGATGTGGTACTGACAATGTACTAAATGGAATTTTCTTTAAGAGGGAAAATGGATCTGTGGGCACCAAATGTGTCCTGAACAACCAGGAGGACAGCATGTGGAGATGGGTGGAAAGCGGCACTTCTGTGCAGCAGGTAGAGACTGATTTCATCAGGGACCTGCTAGACGACTTTATTAACCAGGCTGCAACCCCAGAGGAGATCCCAAGCGTTTGACATAAGCGAGACATGATCACTGATGCAATGATGGCAGTGTAACAGGGTTCCTATGAAAACATCAGACCAGAGTTGGGAAAGTGTGTATGTTTGTGTTGTATGTGTTTTTTTTTTGTGTACAGTGTGTGTGTACAGTGTGTGTGTGTGTGTGTGTGTGTGTGTGTGTGTGTGTGTGTGTGTGTGTGTGTGTGTGTGTGTGTCTGCTCTAAAAAGCAAACAATTTTCAGTTGCCACTTGGGTCTTAGACATGGCCAGGACCTTTGAAAGAAAAGACTGCTAAGTGGTATTTAAAGCTCTTATTGTAAATTAAACTATTACTCATCAGATATTTAATGTACTGTCTTTAACATAAACATACAAATATACAAACCCCATTATTAAACTCTGACATCACAGTTTGACATTACAGGAATATTCTACCCATCAAACAAACAAACAAACAAACAAACAAACAAACAAACAAACAAACAAACAAAAATAGACATGAGTTTAACTAATTAGAGATTCTTTATGCTAACATAAAATGTAAAAATAAGTCTACATATTTGTTTTCACTAATAAGTGTTTATGGACATGTATGTCATATTCTCGTGTTTTACATGAAATTCCTGATTTGGTTCTCTATTCTTGACTCAGTATGGGTTAATCAGTAAATAATAAACTTTATGACAGACAGACCCTTATTTTATTACTGACATTTGGATTTAATAATGTTAATATAATAATATTAATAAGATGAAAAATAAGAATAAGAGTTTGGTCAAAAAGTGTCTGTTTGTTCTTAAATAAGAACTACTCTTCTTATTGTTTGGATTGAAATAACAATCATTAAAAGTATACCGCAACATCAGCCATTATACAGAACCACTGGAACAGAAAGGGTTAAGGGCCTTTCTCAAGGGCCCAGCAGTGGCAGCTTGGTGCTAGAGCTTGAGTACCTCAGAGCCTTAACCATTTGAACCACAACTGCCTACCAGTGACAAAAATGTCTTCTGTGGTCATGGAAAAGTTGTTACTGTGTTTAGGAAGAGCAAACTTATTGACCTGTATCAAGCCAAAAAAAAAAAAAAAAAAAAACCTAAGGAGAGATAAGGATTAAGGAAATGCTCAAATGACTGGTTAAGAACGGTCCAACACATTATTAAAACTTGAAAGGGTGGTGGTGACATCAAGTACAGCTGTTAAAACCATGGTTCTTGATATTTTATTTTTATATAAAATAAGGAAAAATATAATAATATAATAATAATAAATTTGGTTTATATGCACATTTCAAGCACTCAATGTCACCATACAAAGAATAAAACTGACTGGAATAATGGCAAACAACAAAAATAAATAAATGAATTAATGAATAAATACAGTATATGATTAAACAGTCATCACCAGTGTTTATTAGAATTAGAATTATGTATGACAGTTCGAATTGAGTGTAGTCTAAATCACATTGGCTAGATACTTCTAAAAAGGTGGGTTTTAAGGCGTGATTTGAAAATGACTAGAGCATGCTACGGATGCTTTCCAGGAGGGAATTCCAGAGACGAGGAGTGGTGTGACTAAAGGAGACCATGGTGTTCTAACGGGCAGGGGGTGTACAGAAGAGCCAAGCCGATGACGAGCAAAGAGTGCAAGAGGGAGTGTACAATTAAACAAGCTCTAGAGAGGTAAGGTGGAGGAAGGTTGTGGAGAGCTTTAAAAGCGAGGAATCTTAAAACCAATATGTTATTTAATAAGGAGACAAGGATGACAATGTGTGCAGGAAATTTGGTGTATTTTACGAGCAGGAGTCCTGGATTAGTTGAAATTTATGAAGTTCATGTGGTAAACTAGATAAAAGTAAACTGCAATAATTAATGAGGGGAATGACTTTGCGTGAGTGGGAATGGCAGCAGATTGTGGTGTCAGGAATGTGTGGAAATAAAATAATGTTGGACTTCAGGGATTGTGGTTTTTTTTTTTTTTTTTTTTTTTTGCTTGCTCAGATCTTATTTGGCTGATCACATTTAGTTTGTAGATGCTATTAGTAGCTCCTCATTGCATTCTAAAGTATGGTGTTCCACAATGCTCTGATTTATGTTCCACAATGCTCTGACTAACAATGCCCATTGTTCTTTTATCTTTGTATGTTTACTCTGAATACAATTAATGGCAAACACATTAGCTTACTACAATTAGCTCTAGTCCTATGCTAATGACACAGTTATGATTCAAGTTAATTTAGTTGACAGACTTCATGAATTTACTGTCTCCAGTCTCTCATTTAAAGCTCACATTAGTGCTATAATAAAGAATATATGATACTAATTCTTGATTTTATTAATTTCAATTAAATTTTATTTGATTTGTATAGCGCTTTTAACAATCATTGCCGCAAAGCAGCTTCACTGAAAAAAATAATCCTTTGAATTTACTTGATCTTAATGTGTACATCGGTCCCACATCATCAAAATGTGGCCAAATGACACAATTTTTGCCTGCTAAACCAAATTTTTTCATTCATGTTAAACTTGTCTGAAAGAATCATGTTGACTTAACATAATCTTTATAATTTAAAGCAGCAGCTTTACACAATCAAAAGAAGTAAGTTTGTAATATGTTATGTCTATGATACTCCATTGTTATTGACAAGTCTAACAAGTTCTTAGTGCTACTTATGTTACTACAACTAGATGTTATACCATAATGTATACCAGCCCTGTTTTCCAACGCTTTAGTGACCCTTAAAGACAACTCCAGAGGCAGTAAATACAGTATGTAATACATAATGTTTTATTATAACAGGTATCAACTTATAACAGGTATCATACTTTCATAAAACACTAACAATCTAATTCACACACTCAAATAAATTTAATTTTGGGTTTAATTAATTTTTTCTTGTCAACAAGTTCCACACAAATGACTTTAGTAAACTTAACTTACATTTGTAAGGGTCTTTATTCACAAGATTACTGTCACAAGTATTTTAATAACAATTGCCACTGTTTGAAATGCAGCAGAGAAATCGAGAAATTGAGAATATTATGGTCCAACAATACAAAAGACATACTGTACACAATATGTAACATGTTCTATATATATATATTTTTTTTTTAGTTTTTCTTTTCCAACACTTCTGTCAACTTTGACACATTTAAAGAGGGAGGAAAATTATGTTTAATGACAAAAAAACAACAACATTTAAAATTGGTTATCTTCAACTTTTCTTTCAACAGTATTCTGGGCATGTTTTACATAAGAAAAAAAAATCATGTGACCCACAAAAATAGAAAAAAAGGTTCTCACTGTATGAATTCTATATATATATATATATATATATATATATATATATATATATATATATAAAAGGAAAATGCACAGCGTGTCCTTAAGGTCAAAAATACCAACTAAACATGAGTTAATTTACCATATTAACAAAATTAACAATTTACCCTATCAAATACATATAGTCCCTAAATTAGCTAAATGCTAATTATATATACTTGTGAAAAAAAATCTGAGGTAAAATCTTACCTTTTTCAGGTGTTGACCTCCCTCTGTCAAAACGGACATAACATAACGCGCGCAGGTAGAGAGTCCATTAACTTAGCGCAGGTGTAGTTTGATTCGTCTTGCTCTTCTGTTTTATTAGCGGTTCATGACAGCTGGCGTCTCGCTACTGCCCCCTGCTGTATGTATGAAATGTTGACTTAACATGAATGTTTCGTGTTTAGACAACGTGTTAGGAATTTGTACGGTCAAGTTGAGACAAAATTACGTTAACCTTAATAAACCTAATAAAAAAAATAACTTTTTAAATCAACAAATACGATTATTATGAGTATACTGAAAGTAATTATATTATGTAAAATGCACAACCTGCCTTGTTAATTTTTTTTGAGTGTTTACAGAATCAAAAGAAAATGATGCATTATGAATCAAAATGATCAGATTGTCACTGATGAGCAAACCGAGGGCAACAACGGCAAGGAAAAACTCCTCAAGATGTCAATAGGAAGAAACCTTGAGAGGAACAAGACTCAACAGAGAGTCTTCCTCGTTTGGGTGATAATGTATAGCAGGAATTGTTTGGAAGTTATAATGTGTTAGGCAGCTGGAAGTTCAATATACTGTACAGTAACAAATGATGCCTTTAAGTTAATATGGAGTCCAGTTTGTTATTGGAGGCTCAGGTAGTATGTACCAGTCCTGACTATTGAGTGACTGCAGTCACAAGTCCTCAGAGAACAGCTGTTTGCATTCAGCCGAGGCCAGAACCATCTTCATGGTAAAGTAGACCCATCCCCAGTCAACACACGCATCCCAAGCAGACCACATGGGGCATCCATGAGACGAGATCTCCAACCAGAAGCAGAGCACCAAGACGAATCAGACAGGTCCAGGAAGCAGAGGGGGGTCTGGATCACTGGCAGCTCAATGTGTAGCTCGACAGAGAGATTTTATGTCCTCTAAGTTAAACTACTGTAAAGTATTGCTGTCTGGATATTCCATTAGTTGCATAAACATGGTCCAGTTAGTACAGAATAAAGCATAAATAATAAAGAAGATATCATTTAATATTAATAAGAATAAAGCAAAGTCCTCACATCAAAATGTTTATAATTTCATCATATTTTATCCACATGCAGTAAAATTCTGCATACTACCAGTTGTCAGAGCTGTGGTGATGAAAATGCATAGTTAAAATGTGGTTTATTTCAATGATGTATAAACATGATATGTACATTGACAAATGTACATATACAATACTATAATTCGCATATCAACCTGACTTATTCTTAGTTAAACTTAGTTAAATTCTCTACACTAGTAAGAAGTTCAGTTGACATGACTCAACTTCCAGATAACCTTACCTGGATGACTAAGATTCTTCACAGACAAAAGTATCTCTGTGTATATTGGTCTAATTAAGATAAATTTTGTTCACTTGAAAGTAGCCTAGAAGACAGCCAATTACTCCCTCCACATGGAGGATAAGCCACAGAAGGTGCTGTATTAAAGCATACTCATGACCAATACAGTACCCACCATGCACAGACTTCTTCAGGAAATGGGCTACAACTATTGCACTCCTACTATCAAGCCACTTCTTCACTAGAGACAACACTAGAAGTGTCTTACCTGTGCTAAGGAGCAAAAGATCCTGACCACAAGTCTTTTTTTCATATAAAAGCAAAAATTTTATTTCATTTGGAAATCAAGGTTCCAGAGTCTGGAGGAAGAGTGGAGAGGCACCAAATCCAAGTTGGATTTGTCCAAACCCAGTTTAAATCCAGTTTGAAGTTTCCTCAGTTGGGGATTATTTGGGTGCCATGTCATCTGCTGGTGTTGGTCCGGAGTGTTTTATCAAGTCTAAAGTCAACACAACCATCTACCAGGCTATTTTAGAGCGCTTCTGTATGCTAATAACTTATTATAATTGTATATGATATATGAAGATGCTGATTTCCTTTTCCAGCAGGACTTAGAACCTGCTCACAGTGCCAAAATCACCACTTACTGTAATTACCAGTAACAAATTGAGCCATATTTAAAAAACATAGCTCATTTGGATTTAAAACTAAAAACTAATTGAAGTTTAGCAAAATGATGCTGATGCTCACACTAAAGATCATTTCAAGACTCTTAGCACTGCTTGACTTTATACAGAAGCAGACAGTTGCGGATGATTAAAATCTCCTAATCACACTAAATCGTATTACTCAGAACTGGATGAGTTCCTTCTGAGTCTGTTTCCTCTCAAGGATTTTTCACATATCAAATCATGTACTTTGTCCTTGCTATTGTCACCCTTGGCTTTGTCCTTAGAGATAACTCTACATCAATGTAAAGGTTTCTGTAAAAGTGCTTTGTTAAAATGTCCATTATTAAAAGCAACACAAAATCAAAATTTACATAAATTGAATTGAATATGTATATCATAAGGCAGCTCAGAGTGGGAACTGAATGTGTTCTAGGAGTTTAAGATAAATGTGTCTTCAAGATAAATGCTTTTGCTTTTAGCTAGCATTACAGCTAGAGTCACATTTGTTTAATTAAAATGCCTGCTGTGATTACCCAGATCTGTTAAAAGGCACCTAGACTAAAGTACAGTCAACAGACGCATTGATTATTTGCATAAGCAGCCTTTAGGAGATTAATCAGAAAGTAATCACAGAAACCGTTACTAACTTCACAGCTGCTAGTGAAAAATTTATAATTAAACATGGAATTTTAGAGCATTAAACTTGCTCTAGTACAGGACTAGGCTTTGGACTAGGCCCCCCAATCCCCACACACTCACACACACCTCTGCACACGGGTCGTAGTAGTGTTATGACCTGGGCAATATTCTGCTGAGAATCAATGGGTCCTGCCTTTCATGTTGAACTTATTTTGACACATACCCCTATTATGTGCATTATGTCACATGGCAATTTTTTTTTTTGGAATGGTTTGAGGAACATGACAACTTTGAGGTGTTGAATTGGCCTCCAATCTGATCATATATCTGCTGGATATGCTGGACAAACAAGTTCAAATGAGGGAGGCTTAACCTCACAACTTATAAGATTAAAGAATCTGCTGCTAATGTCATGGGGCCAAATACCACAGCTTGTGCCCGCAATGGGACAAAACTGTTTTGGTTGTACAAAGGAGGACCTATACAATGACCTAAATGTAGGTAGGTGGTTTTAATGTTATTGGTGTGTGGTATATATATTAACTCAGTATAAAGACAACTGCTGAGTCCAGCGCAGAAACAGACATTGGGGTGTACAGAAAAAGAACAATTTTTTTTTTATCTACCCTGATCATTTTCTATCCTGTTCAGTGTCTTTCTGCTTAGATATGAGCATTTACCTTGAAGGCATTAAGCAATACTTTCCCTTCACTCTGGATTAAAAATTGACTTACAAGAATCTTTTTTCTAGTACAGTACACCTGTATGATCCATGTATGATAGATGACTGGCTGCCATTTGGACCCTGGGTGAGGTTTGGTGTAAGAGGTTTTCAGATAGTTCAGTTAGCTCATCATTAATTTATTACTTCACTATGAGATGTTTTTATAGGTTCAGGCAGAGGGAAGCAAAAGAAGTTCTTTTATTCCTTTGATCAACCAGCTAGAGCTTCTGTGTTCTGTGTTTTTCTTTCTTTCTTCTTTTATCCCCTCCTCATTGTGGTGGAATTGTCAGAAGTGCTGCACTCACAGTGATCAACCACACACTCATCGGAAAAAGATCTAAAAAGCATAATTATTCAATCCTCTTGCACATTTACATCTAATCTCACATGCACCAGAGACCTCTATCCTTTTCATTCTGATTCTAGTTTGCTTTTCTGTAGAGGTGGTAGGGAGGGGGGGGGGGGTAAAGAAAAGTAAGTTGAGTTTACCACGCCTTACCTAAACCCAAGTCCAAGCTGTTTGAGACATTGAGCTGGTTTGGACTTTCATGGACCTGATCAAACTCTTCAGATAGAGAAAAGGAGCGAGATGGGAAAACAAAGTAGGTGAATCATCACTCTGGCTCTCCTTTCTACCACAACAACATTAAACCCACTTCAATTGCTTCAAAATATTTGTGTGCTACTTTTGGAACTAAAAGTTTGGTTTGCAACTAGTCAGCATTGCATAAATGAGCTCTCGTGAACTCTGTAACACTCACCAACTGTTGAATTTTCTTAAACCGATCAGTGGGCAGGAGTGCAAAATAAAATTTGAAGCATGCATACAGGGCAATCCTACATAAATGTTCCTCCAAATTTTTCATTGCCTGTTTACTCAGGCTATAAGTGTATGTAATTCTTGACCAAACATCCTGTGTCTTTTATTGTACGAAATATTATTATTGTTTGAAAGAAAGGCAAAAGTGTTTGGTTTCATGATCTTATTATCAATCACTGAAAATAAAAGTCATATTTACCAGCTGTGTGGGGGATAGAAAATTATTTAATGTAACAATTAGAAGCATTCATGCAGACATCATCTGTAATAAGTGCCTGGTTAGGGTAACAGTGGTTTTAAATTAGTCTTTCTAACTCTAATAAGTTTTTCTTTTATATTTTGGGAAAAAGAACCAACAGAATTCATCAAAAGAAAATGTTAGGCATGTATAAACATAAGACATAACATGGGTGATAAAAAAAAATCATCATTCATCAGTTTGTTTGTTATAATTATTCAAATGTAAGTCTCTACAGTTAGGGGTTTACAAAACATAATGTAATGTTGTTTCATGCCATTAGATGGTTTCTCAAAAACCTTAAACCATACAGTTAATGTACATATCAGATAGAAGAAATATTGCAATCGCTGTAACTTCAATCATGACATGTTTATCGGTACCAGGAGAGCTGGTTTGAGGATTTCAGAAACTGCTGCTACCATTCTTTTGGTGGAAATACCATAAAAGAGCTCAGTGAAAAAAATGCCAGATTGGTTTAAGCTTCCAGCAGGGATATAATAAATAAATAAATAAATAAATAAATAAATAAATAAATAAAAATCACTTTTTACAATTGAGATAAGCAGAAAAACATATTGACATGTAAAAGATATTGAGCCTAGAGGTGTAAGGGCTATAACAGCAAAAGACCACATTGGTTTTGTGACAGGGTATCATGGACACAAAACCAAAACAAATTTTTTTTTATCAGTTTACAGCTGTCCAGATTTTTCAAGTCTGTTCTCATGGTAGCCACATATTCTTGTTTCCCCATGCATTGTTGTTGTGAAGGTGACATTTAAATTTCAGATTTTTTATTCATCTTTTTGCATTTTCTTGTTTGTTGTAAGGATCCTGCTTTGGAAATATCAATAAAATAAGGTATGCAAACTGAATACACATGGCAACAATGGAAAAAGACATACTTGGTAAATAGGATCGCTGACTGTTCAGGAGGATGCATACATAGATTCATGAGACAGCTGCTGAGTAGTAGTAAGTGATAGATAGTGACATGCCACTTCAAGATATCTACTGTATTAACCTGGGAATTAATCACATAACTGACGGTGACAAGGCCTTCAATTCATTAGTTATTATTTTTTTTAAATCAAGCCTAACCACTGGTAAAACAAGCTGGAAATAAATGTAGAGAGAGAAAGAGAAAAAGCATATTTAATTGAACATATTTGAAAAAGTTAATTATTTATATCTGCATTCGACAGAGAACTCAAATTATGCTGTTATTAGAGTTGAAACAGATATATTTTCAATTCAATAAAATTTTATTTATATAACGCTTTTAACAATGGTCATTGTCTCAAAGCAGCTTCACAAAATGAAAAGAAAATTTATGGAAGTGTGTATGAGTGAGAAAAAATGTGTTTAGATAATATTGAGATTGTCCCTGATGAGCAAACTCCTTGAGATGGCAGTAGGAAAAAACCTTAAGAACCCATCCTCATTTGGGTGATAACTAGAAACGCATACAGAGCACATTTCTAGACCAGTGAATTGAGGGTTTATTATAAACTGAAACTCTTCTATCACAATTACTTCTCACAACTCTTTAAGGTGAATGTCAACACTAGACCTTAAACTATTTGTATTACAGTAATAAATATCTGTGAAGGAGTATTTTATTTATTATATCTTTATGTTTTACGTATGGGAATAAAGATTCTGACCGTTGCTAATGAAAAAGCCTGAACAGCCATCATTCATGTACACTACTTGCTACATCTTTCCCATTTACCCCTGATGTGTCATGAATTCTAATATAATTAGAAAACAAAGATAACATACATTAGTGCATTTGCTCTTGCTCTATGCTTGTCCTCCAGTTATACACACACACACACACACACACACACACACACACACACACACACACACACACACACACAAATATATAATATATACTGTACAGTGGAATCTTAGATTGCAAGTAAATTGGTCTGCGAGCAGTTTGCAAGCAAAATTTTGAAAGAAATTTTAAATAAATTTCATAAATCAGACGAGGGTCTGATATACAAGTAGTACGCATGTGCTTTGTCTGCCGATTGTCATGTGATCACATGAAGCCAATGGTTCTTTTCTCTCGTGTGCTGCTGGATTATGGGTAATTGTCTCCCATGCTCAGATCGATTCATGACAAAATCATGTTGGAATAGAAAAGGGACATTCCTAAACTATTGCCACATAGTTGGATGCATAGAATTGTCCAAGATTTCTCAGTATGCTGAAGCATTAAGATTGCCCTTAACTGGGGATAAGATGCCAGAATGAACAGGTTTGGCCAAATATGTACTGTACATGCATACTGAGGTAAAAAATTTAAGAAATGTGTGAGGTATAGATGGCACGTCATAAAAAAGATGCAGATCACTTAGCTAAAGTATAGACTCTGACAAGTAATGCAATCTGAAACCTCTGTGTTCATTTCTGTGCAGCATACATTGACTGCTGTATACAAAGGACGCCATAACAAATGTTTTTTTCTTGATGTGTGTCCTAAATCACATGCCAAATGATATACTATTTTAATAAAGCTTGACTCAGCTACTTGGCTTTCAATTTGTCACCAATTTTAAGAAAATTTTAATTTTTTTTTAAGTTAGAGAGCATCATTCAAAAAGGTCTCAAAATAATTGTTGTTCAAGGTTTTTTTTTTTTTTTTTTTACCCAAGAAACATGAGTGTCAAATGACCTGCACGTTGTCTGCTTTAACAAGGATCGTGTATAGTATGTTATTCATTTTAGAACACAGAAGAGATCTCAGGAGAGATCCATCACCTATAGACTGACATATAATGATGATGATTATTATTAATATTCAAATGCATCACTACTTTCATTCACCATTGCTTCTCTTGCAACAGACCTCAAAAACATAACCGCCAAACACATAATTATAGGTTTAATAACTGCTACTGTCTTTCATCAGGCTTTAATAATGAGGCGATAATTATAATTACCACAGCAGTTTGTCTATCTTTCTCAGCAAGCTCATTCCTCATCCTTGCAGCAGCTCTGAGAGGGATAAACATAATAATTTACAAGTGTTCGTTTCAGCCAGCAGCAACATAAAATGCTGGGGAGATGTCTATGGGAGTGACACCTGACACGTGTACTCATTAAAACCCTTAAACATACAACTACTGTGTCTTTACCTTAATTCTACCAATCAGATTTTAAAATGTATTTCATTAAAAAAGGATTTCTTTTGTAAATCACAACTACACAATAAAGCCTACATGTAGTACACCTGATGGATTTTTGTTGCATTTGACACCACCCATTTTTAGTAATTGCGTTGTGTGCCGAATTCTCATATTTTAACTTTTCTTTCCTGTTGAGCTAAATGAGCTTCCCTGAACTCCCTTCTAGGGGTGTATTTATTAGTAACAACATAATTTGCCTCCCATTGGGGCATTTTTGAAAGTGGATTCATTAAAACTCATGGAAACATTTGGTTCCCTGACATTTGGTTCCCTGCTCGTAGCATAACATGTCTAATAACAATATTTTATAAAAACACAGGTGAATGTGCATGTACTCTCTTTCAGAACAAAAGGATGAGGTTGCCTCTCACTGCAATATGCTTAAAACAACACATTTTATCTCATCTGCTTCTATACATTATTTCTAAACCCAGGATCATATGCGGGTGTCCTGTATATATTGCAACTGGATAATTCAAATACTAAATAAAATGAGAAGCCGGAAGCCACAAAATAGCCTGGCAGGTGGTGTATAGACTATTTATGTACCATTACCAAGCTCACGAGCATCACCCTAACAACCACAGGAGGGACGAATAAAAGGAACAATGATAGCTATGAACAAGAAATATAATGTATTATAAATCCTTATAATGATGTTAAGTATGTGGTTTATTCCTAAAATTCTTTAACTAGTGAATAATATTGTTTCACTGACTTGATTTCGAAACACTTCTAAAAACAACTCTGTGCCATATTTGTACTTGCATCAACTTGGGGCAAGATGGAACAGTGTTCTCTTTTAACCTTGGTGATTTTTTTTTTTTTTTTGGTATTGGGTCAATGTACAAAATGATATGAGGCAGGGTCTGCTATGCATATTTAGCTCTAATCTAATAGTGAGTATATTTGTTGTCTGGGGCTCCCCATAAAGCTAATCAGGTTAGTTGGACCTTGAAAAACTGTGCAAAAGCCACCCCTTAAGCCACCCCTCAAATTAAATAAATTAAATGTAATGTTTTACTATGACAGGCTTAAAGTTCCTAATCATACAATTTCAAAATTGGTTTTTGGCTCATGTAACCATCATAGCAGCAACCTCTTTTCCCCTCTCGTCTGTGTTGCTTAACAAACAAAAAACATTCTGAAACTGGTCAGGTACAGAGACTGGACTGAAAATGAGAACCAGAAAGAAAGAACTTCAAGAAGAGTCTATTCCTCAAGGCTACAATAAAAATGACAAGAAAGCCTCTTTGGAAGCTGAATATGAAGAAATGAGTACTACTAAATAGAAATGCAAGCAACATTTTGTGGTAATTTCACAAAGAAATATTAATGCTCTCCATGCGTTATTTTGTGTCTGATTTGCAAAGGTTTGACTAAACTACTGATAACTGCTATCCGTTTCATTTCCAGCAAGCAGAAGAACAATGAAAATTAGAATTTTTTATTGAAAGTCGTAGATATTAAACTAAATTGAATTATATAAAGTATTGGCAAGTTTTCTAAATGTAAGATGAAACCAGATGACAACCCACACAGACACAGAAAGAACGTCTCGGGTTACTTGGCTGCAACCCTGTTCCCTGATAAAGCGGGAACGAGATGCTGCGTGAAAACGCTATGGGAACATCTCTTTGTTGCCCGGTTGTGAAGCCTGTGCGTGTCAAACCCGCCGAATACCTTTGGCTTATAACCAGTGCCAGGCATGACGTCACCGAATAAGGTGCACCTGCAGGTTATAAATAGGAGTGAACCGGAAACATCCTCAGGTCAATTTTGTCTGAAGGACGTCCAGGTACGCCAGCAGTGCGGCATCAGAATGCAGCATCTTGTTCCCGCTTTATCAGGGAACAGGGTTACAGCCAAGTAACCCGAGACGTTCCCTTTCAAAAGCTACACTCAATGCTGCGTGAAAACGCTATGGGAACGAGAATACCAACGCCGCCGCACTGCAAGTGTCTGGACCCCCAGGTTGTGTAGCATGTGCGCACAAGCCGAGAAGGTCTCAGACCTAGCTCTGGGATGCTGACTGAAGGATCCGTGAACCCAGAGTAGCATTGACATCCAGACTATAAAATCTAACAAACGTGTGTGGAGAGGACCAGCCCGCCGCATCACACCCCTGCTGCAGGGGGACGCCTCTTGCCAAGGCAATCGATGAGGCAATCCCCCTGGTTGAGTGAGCCCTGATTCCCAGAGGCGAAGTGTGACCACACGCCTCATAGGCTAGGGCAATGGCATCTCTCACCCAGTGTGAGAGAGTCTGTCTAGTGGCAGACGCCCCCCGGTTGCGGCCCCCATGGCAAATAAAGAGCTGCTCTGACTTACGCCACTGGCTAGTGCGGTGGACGTAGATCCTAAGAGTACGTACTGGACACAGTAAGTGAAGTCTCTCCTGCTCCGGAGCTGTGAAAGGCGGAGGACAGAAGGCTTCGAGCACAACTGGGTGCATGGTCGAGAATGGAACCTTGGGAAGATAGTTCGGGTGAGGATGCAGGATAGCTTTGACTAGCCCAGGGGCAAAGTCTAGGCAGGATGGGGAGACTGACAGAGCCTGCAGATCCCCAATCCTCTTCAAAGA
>JAAGKR010002250.1:23859-99588 GCA_011419295.1 Clarias macrocephalus | reverse complement strand
ACACACACACACACACACACACACACACACACACACACACACACACACACACACACACACACACACACAGTGAATCATGGGCATGGGTTATATATAACAGTAATGATTATTTCCAGCTGAAACCCTTCATTAATTGCCCTTTCCTTTGCCCCAGCTTTCACTAAAACCACCTGCCACGGTTACAAAACCCACTGATGGCTGTTCTCAAATGAAAGAACAACATAAATTGTCGACGTCAGTGTTCTGTTAGTGAGGTGTTCAGTGATGAAAATTGTATTGTAGCTTAACTGTGACACTGCTTTAAAAAAAAAAAACATGAGTTCATGCTGACAGGTGACACACACCGGCAACACACTCCGTTCCAGTCTGGGATTTGCACAGGGAGCTCACAATTTACCAGTAAAGGGCCAGTGTTGACATTTTTCTATTTGATTTTTGTCTCTCTTTAGCAAAAAAGTCTCAACAAAACATTTTTTGGTACACTTTTTATTTATTAATTTTTTTAACAGAACAAAAATCACCGGAGGGATGACATACAAATATTACGTTCTTCTTATACAGTTGTTTTCATAGTACGAGTTACATTCCCATTAGCATTACTGCCATATACACAAATACACACACACACATATATATATATATATAAGGTTTTACAAATACCTGAGAAGGAGGGGGGGGGGGGGTTTATACTTATTGCAAAAAGAATTTCTAGAAACTTATTTATTATCTATTTTCTTATATATGAACCGTTTTGACTAATTTTTATTTTATTTGTTGGTGGATGTTCTTCCAACCATTTCCTGGTTATTGCTTTTTTACTGGCAACTAATAATATTTCGAGAAGGTATGTGTCTCGTGCATGTAAATCGGTTTGTATGTTTCCTAAATATATAGTACCGAAGCTATTATCAATCCCAAATCCCAGTATTGACTATTAACCGTAGGATTGGATTGCTGGACAGTTCCAGAATATATGATAATAGTCAGCCATAAGGTTGTTACATTGTCTCCAGCAACGTGCAGAGTCCAGGTTACCATTCTGTGAATATTTTCTTTTGGGAGTAATAAAGAATCTAATGACGTTTTTCCATGAGAATCCTCTCCATTGACCAGAACTGGATGTGGTATGTTGTGTTTTGCAAATATTTGACCCGCCTCCTTCTCCCATTTCTCTTTAACGTATAAGTAGAGAGAGACTTAGAAGACTGTATGCATGCATATAATCTTGAAACTAGTTTCTTGTGAATATTGCCTTTATATGCTGCAGCAAAAATATTAATGAGACTCGGGTCCATTCCCTCCTTATTTTTAATGTTCTTATTAAAGTGAGTACTAAGTTGTAAATATCTATAAAAATCCTGTTTCTGTAAGTTATAGGTGTCAATGCGATTTTGGAAGCAGTCCAGATCTGTGCCAGACGAGATTGCACAGTATGAAGTAATACCATTCCCTGCCCATTGTCTCACCCGTGTGTCCATCTGTGCAGGTTTAAAGTCTCCATCATATGCCACCCATCTTAACCACTGATACTGTCTCTCCAACTTCAGGGTTTTGCACTCTTTAAACCAGATATTAAGAGGAACCAATGTCCAAGTGCTTAATTTGTTGGAATGCATAATCATAGTATGTTTGTCCCCTAATAAGCATGGGAGAGGAAATCAACAAAACCATTAATAGAACATCAGACTGGAGCCTCTGCCTGGACTTGATCTGTCACCAAGAGACCTGAAATTATTATTAAGTTAATAGATAAATTAAATTTTTAGTTTCCAATCCAAAACCCACAAGTGATGACTTCTGTACCAAATAAGTGGACACAAAACAAGCAAATTATCATTAAAATAAAAGTAAATAATTTAGGATACTGGTTATTTTTAGGTGCTAATGGTGTGTGTGAGGATAGTGAGACACAAGGATATAGTTACTTCATGCAGGTAATGTAATGTATTGAGTGTATTTTAATGTATTTCAGCTATAAAAGTGTGTAATGTTCTGCGCTAATATTTATTTTTTACAGTTTAGTATAATAAGTAAGTACAGCTTACTGAGCAGCTTTACAAATTATGAGAATGTTAACACTCCAACATTCACTAAGGTGATGTGATGATGATGATGATGATGATTGAAATCCTTGTAACCTACAGCACAATGAAAAGATTTTTTCACATATCCCAGTTAGAAGGCTGGGATATCACTGGGAATAATGTCAGGAAATATTTATGCTAAATGGATTTTTTTAGACAAACTGTTTTTCACATTGCATTATTTTGCAGCAATGTATATTTTGGTAACATTTAATAACACTGAAAAAAAATCAGGATGTTTTCAGGTTTTGTCTCAACAAGTTAAAAAAAACCTTAACCATTAAAAATAAATAAATAAATAAACAAAATACAAAATTTTTCAAACCAGGATCGGGAATTCAAATACAAAAGCTGGATTCAAATGGTCGCAGTACATCAGATGATTGAAACAAACACAATAAAAATAATAACTAAAATAATAATTAGAATGACAACAATGATAAAAATATTAATACTACTACTACTACTAATAATAATAATAATAAAGGAAAACCAACAGAAATAACACTAGTAAAGACTATTTTAAAGTAGATTTCTTTTATTTTGGGGCAATGAGACATGATAAATAAAAGGAAAAAAAATTTCCTTGAAGTTTTCAAAATGCTTTTTTTTAAAGACCAGATTAATTACTCTGTTGTTACAACTTTTATATAGCAACTACTGTTTAACATTCGGAGAAGAGGAACTGTAATAATGTATTTTCTGATAAAATCTTCTTAGGATGGTATTTGACCATCAGAACTTAATAAATCATAAAGAAATTTTACACCACTGTTATACCGGTCAGCTTTAAAGAGAGGCTACCTGTGTATAGACATAGCGCCGTTATTCCACAATAAGAAAAATCTGTCAGTAGAATTATGGGTAAATAACATTTGTCCAAGGAGTAAAGGTTATGTGTTGAAGCCAGATAACTTCAACATAATTTTTAGACACATCAAAGTCATATTTGAGTAAGAGGTCAATCTATCCAACCTCATTAAAAATGTTTTAGCGATATGGAACCCTAGAGACTGAGGATGAGAGATGATCTTTAAGTTTGAGTAAGATTAAAGTCTTAAAAGTCATGTAGATTTTTTGTTATTACTAGAACAAGATTCTTCAGAAATTATAATTCTTAATAATGATATAAAAGCAGTGTATCTCACAGAAGTGGCCTTTTAATACCTAGTATGTCTGAGAAGTGCTTAAGAAATATTTCCAGCAATTCTACAGCTAAGATGAATAAGAATAAGAGGGATGACTGGACACCCCTGTCGAATACGCCTTTTAGCTGAGAACCTTCTTGACAGTCCACGTCTGAGAGATATACTGCTCTTTATATCATATATAAAGAGCAGTATATAGAGCATTTGAATAATATTGAAAAAACAACAACGGAAACTTGTTCCAAAACCAAAAAGTTCAAAAGTCTTGAACTGTAAGAATCAAAGGCTTTAAAGAAATTCAAGATTTATAATCGAGTACATCTAAGACTAAGCAAATGTTATTATGTTTGTGCCTTCCTTTTATAAATGTGGACTGAGTTTCTTCAATTATCTTACAAAGTGTGGTCTTTAGTTTGTTAGTCTAGTCAAGTGCAAAAAGCTTAGAATCACAACAAAGACACATAATGGGCCTCTAACTGTCCAAGGACATTTTGTCTTTCAATTTCATGAAAAAAAAAAACTTTAAAATAACCCAATACCACTGTTGGAGTGAAGATAAATGGAATTAGTCTGTTAGTGCAATAAGCTTGAATAAAAAACTGTATAAAATCTGTAAAAGTAAACCTCGGGTATAAAATATCTATATATAATTAGAATTGTTTGATTTGCAATATTCATGTATTTATACCTTACACAAACCTCACTTCATTTGTTGGTTACAAAATAGAATAATTAAAGTTTTAATTATTAAAAGCATTATACATTAAATTTTATCTTTTTTTTTTCATTAAATCTTTAATTCCAGTCCTGTAAAATGTACAGAACCCTGCTGAGGGACCGGCGGGCCCCGGGGCCTTTACTCAGCTACACAAACATCAGCTTCTGCTATAGCTTTAAATTCTCATCTATTAAAAACAATAAAGAGAGTTGGAATAAAATTATCATCTATTTTTGGGACTCAGTTCCTAATTAAGTTCAGGAAGTTCTGCCTCATGGCTGCGCTAAACATAAAGGTAATTTATATAAAATTTAAAACGTGATTATCAATTTCATCCTGCAAAAAATGTGTACGTGGGTAGGAGTTTATTTTGAAATGCCGTAAAGCGTGCTGTAACGTCGTAAAATGGCTCACACAGGGGGTGGAGAGAAAGGGTCGTAATGCGTGATGAAAAGTGTGCGCATGCGCGTCATTGAATCGGGCATGGGGCGCGTACTAGTAAACACACAGAGTCAGGGCTCGAGCTCTGATCTTCTGAATGAGGCGCGGGCTGAGGGCTGATAAAGGGTAGGTCGAATCCCACGCATGCGCAGTGCTGAGCCGGGTTAGCACAGTTAGCTCAGTGTGTGTGTTCCTGCTCCAGTCTCCACACCGCGGCCTCACTTCCTGTTTCCACCCGAGTCTCCCTCTCTCTCTCACACACACACACACACACACACACACACTCTCTCTCTGCTGCGGGAGGTAAGCGCTCTTTATTACTATTTCACACAAAAACACAATAAAGCGTGACGGAACGGACAGGGTTGGTGCAGACGGAGCTCCGGCCCTGCGGTCTCTCTCTCTCTCTCTGTGTGTGTGTGTGTGTGTGTGTGTATATGAGAGAGAGAGACACACACACACACTGATGGGGATAACGGGACGCGGTCAGTGCGCGCGGCGCCCACACACACACACACACACACACACACACACACACACACACACCGTGCGGTTTAAACCCAAACCCCGGACTGAGTGTTTATTAGAATCGTGTGTCAGTCCGGTATTAATTCCCCCACAGCCCGGGCAGTGAGAGCAGTGAGCGCAGCAGCGCCCCCTACAGCACGTGTCTCACTCATACTGAAGCTCCACATCACTCAGAGATTCATTACAGATGATAAGAATCGAATTAATAATGAAGCCGAATAATGTTCAGCTCAAGTGAGAGAGAGGAATGGAGAGGGAAAGTACACGGTTTATGTTTTATATGTATTTACAATAATTCCTTGTGTTATAGAATCCCCTCAGAAATTAAATTCGTTTCTGGGCAGAAAATGTTTGAATATTTGAAAAGCGTCTGACATCGAGTCTGATCTCAGTGTTTTGCATCGCTCTGGACAGACGTCCATTAACTAAACGACAAAAACAGGAAACCCTTCCTCTGGCTGTTGTGTGTGTGTGTGTGTGTGTCTCAGTGGTCCAGTTCCAGAGAAACGTTACACAAAAGGCCGAAGGTCTCGATCTAATGAAGCACAGAGCAGTTTGTAGTAAAAGTTAAACACAGTATAAAAGTTTCTAGAAATCCGTGTCTCTGCGGGTGACGTTCTTCTGTATTATAAGAGCTGAAACTCATTGAGGTTGTGAGTTTGCAGAGCTCAGCGGGTGGCTCTTGGTTACTGATCAGAAGGTCGGCGGATCGAGCCCCAGGTCCACTGAGATACCTTTGCTGAGGCCCTTAACTCTGTCTCATGGCCAACCCTGCGCTCAGACCCCGACTTCATAACAATCTGTGATATGAGAGGAAAGTTATTTCACTGTGTATGTGAGGAATAGAGGCTTGTGTGTGTCGGTAAATAAGTGTGTGTGTGAAGTCCAGAATCAAGGAGTCTTCATATTACCAGATGCGACTGTACTCAGTCTCTAATTACATACAGTCCAGTGTTTAATTTCTCTCTCTAAAGGCTAAAGCTACACACACACACACATCATGTAACGTTACAGGACGCTCCACTGGTGAAGATTTTGAAGGATGTTTTTGTAACATAAGGTGAACTCAGTTTAGTTTTATTTGTATAATGATTTTATTCTCACTGTCACAAAGCAGCTTTACGGAATTAAAAAAACAATATCTGGGAAAACATTAGAAGATGACTGTAACTGTCAGATCTTCCCTGGTGTGCTGAGGTAGAAACACCCTGAGATGGCATGCGGGAGGAACCCTGAGAGGAACCAGACTGAACAGGAACCCATCCTCCTGTGTGTGATATCAGATCATACCACCAGGACGACGGCTGTGTTTTGTTTTGTCTTGCAGTCGAGCACAGAGCAGCTTCTGCTCACGCATTCAGGTGTTTATTAACCTCATCATGGTGTCGGTCTGGACAAAGACCTGCTGTCTCTGTAAAAGACTTGATTTTTTTGAGAATTTTACACTGTTGTACGACACACACCACAGTTAAACCTGTCAACATACACCACACACACAAGCCTGTCTCTGGGTGCTCCAGTCAACTCCCTGCGTGCTCACCAGCGCACTGACCTTTCTCCAACTGCTTTTACACGTTTTCGGTTTTAAACACACCTCGTACACGTGGGGTAGCTGCGCACCTGATCACTCAACCTTGTGCCCTTGTTGTCTTGCTGCAGGACACGTGAGGCAGCCATCACACGTGCATGTACATGTAGTTAAAGTACACTTTTCCCTTAAAGTAACAATATTTGGTACAGAGTGCAGTTACGGTGCCATAAACGTCCAAAACGTATTGAAGTGCTAATCGGCTGAGAGAGAATGAAATAGCTGTGGTTAAACGATGCTTTTTTTTCCCACAGTGTAGCAGGTGTCTGTGTCAGCATCAGTCCACTTCAGTGTCGAGGTGAAAAGTGAGGATCTGGTGCGGGGCCGGTGTATGCAAACGTCTCTGTGGGATTTGACATGCAAAACAGTCTGCTTAATGCTTTAAGCAGTTTTCTGTACATACACCCTGCCTATTTATTAGGCACGCTGATGAGTGTTAAGTGTTAACTGTGTGTGTCTGAGGAGCTCCGGTGGTTTATTCCCCTCGTCCTCTTTAGTCCACACGGCGTATCACTTCACTTTCAAAATGAACAAATTCCTTTTAGAAATCTGCCCAGTACAAAAACGCCAGAATCTCAGGGACGCTAACACCTCGAGCTCTGCAGAATTCTCCGTCCTTATTCACGACCAAACAGCCTTGAAGACATCTGTAGTGAGGATAAACACTTTACTTCAAGTCATGTACGAATGTGAAAGTGTTTTTAACTCCGTGGTTTCTGTAGTGAGTCTCAGGTCGTGCCACGCCCGACATTAAAGCACTGATGGAAATCAGATCATAAAATACACTTTAAAATCCTGAGACAACTTGGGGTTTATAATAAATCTCAAATAATTTCCCACAGAAGTGACAAAAACATGAGCGTGCTGCATGTCAGAAGTGAACTCAGTGGTTTTGTTAACAAACCTCCAGTGTCGGGGCTCGGTCTACTGATGACGTGTCGGAGACTTGTTCACAATAAACTAATTAGATTTTAGATCTTATAGTGTGTGTGTGTGTGTGTGTGTGTGTGTGTGTGTGTGTGTGTGTGTGTGTGTCATCAGCCAGTTGGTGGGATGTTGATGTAGAGTTTCCGACACATTTCCCTGCACAGTTTAATGCAAATGTAAGATTGCTTTCATAGATTTCTGTTTTCATGAGCTCGCATGCTAACAAAGGGGCGGAGCATTTGATGTCTGCTGATGCAAAACTCAGGTCGCCCATTTATCATCGGGTTTTGCAAAGTAAATGGGCAGCTACGCCTGCAGTGCAGAACACAGGACAGTACCGCGGTTAAACACTGGACCGCGCAGTAATGTCTGAACCGTGCGGCTGAAACTCGTACATGTTAATAAATGATCATTAAAGTGCTCTTACTGCACTAAACCGTACGTATGTTACTGGACCGCCGCCTCATGTCGGATCATAAACTAATAAATGGACGTTTTTTACAGAGTCACGTGGTCAGACACACTCTAGTGTAAATACACGTCTGAGGCGATTAACGCGTCAGTTTGACGTGCACTTTGGAGGAGCAGTCGCACAGCGTTTCACACCGCGGCCCCACAGTGTTACATCCATCCAAATTCCTCTTTGTGCTGTGAATCACTGAGTGTAAAGTAAACCCTCTGTTAGTACCAGTTATTACCGCTTTCTCTCTCTCTCTCTCTCTCACTCAAACCGCTGGTCATTTGTTCTCGCGTTCCTCCACAGAAGTGTCAAAGTTAAATGAATATAAATTATAAAGATAAGTGGATTTTCCTGTAGTTTGTTTTAAATGAACAGCCGCCTCCTGCTCGCGCGTCTCATCCCCTCCTAATGTAACCGTGCAGAGTTTATAAAACCTGCATTATAAAGAAACAGCAGTATTATGGTTTTACTGGTACTGGTTTTAGCTATAATTATAACGAATGCAGAACGAGTTTAATCTGATCGCAGGCTTTCACGCTTATTTAGAATTAATTTTTCTTTTTTTTTTTCTAGAAAATTATTTTGTAATGTAAATTGAGTGTTTTTTCAGTGTTCATTTGGAGAATTCCAAAGTTGTCCACATCGGTTTTTACTTTTGGAAATCTCCAATAAGGATCGTTATCATGACATATAGATGTTGAGATCAGACAAATGAAAGGAGAGACGAGTTTAATCAGACCCGTGTCCTGTCGTCTCCTTGAACTTCTCATGCAGGAGTTCTGCAGCAGTTCACTGGTCCTGAGGCAGATGCAAACGTATGCAAGTTGCTCGTGTATTAGTTAAATCTGGTCAGGTGACGACCAACGTTCTCCTCCAATCCTGCATTATTAACATCACCATCACCAACATTAACATACTGTACATCTGAAACAAATCATCATATTCAGAAAATTTTGGTTTTTGGTCGACTGAAATATTGATTGAGCCATGCACACACACACACACACACACACACACACACACACACACACACACACACACACACACACACACACACACACACACACACACTCCTTAGTTTGTGCTCCAGAAAAAAAAAAAACTACTAAAATTGCTGCCAGCTTCCTGAATGTCTTTCGGATTCTGTCTTTATAAATGATTAGAGGACGACAAGGTCACGTTCAACGTCTGCCACATATCACCCGGGTGTTGTTGAAATGTGAGTGTTCTGTGTTCTGACTTGCTGAACTGTGTGTAGAATTCTAGTCTTTGATAAGTTTCTGTTTAAAAGTGAGAGACTAAATAGTTCTTTATCAGTGAGGAAGAGTTGGGGGTTTTTGTCCTCCAGTCTCAATGGACTTCTTTTGGATATACAGCAGGGTCAGAGGTGCAGTAAAGGGTTGGATGTCTTGTTTGACTTTTCCTTTGTAAGTTCTGTTCCTAGAGTTCCTTTGTAAGTCCAGTTGGTTCTTAAGTCCAGCAGCCGTTGTGTAGTTACTGGGATACTAATGCACAAGACCCTAACTAGAATGCTCGTTTGAAGCGGACTTACTGTAGTGAGTTCCCCTAAAAAATGGTTAGTTAGTCGGTAGGTTAGTCGGTAGGTTAGTCGGTAGGTTAGTCGGTAGGTTAGTCGGTAGGTTAGTCGGTAGGTTAACTAGTTGGTTAGTTAGTTGGTTGCATTAGTTAGTTACTTGGACTACGTTTTGTTTGCATGAGGACGAGACCTCGATGCTGTTATAATGTCTCTCAGGGTTTGTCTTCATGGACAGCTTGTCCTCTAATACCGCCTCTAACACATTGTTTTATTTCAACAGGATTGGGTTTGTGCTTCTGACCCACAGAACTTGCGAATGGCAGGAGAACATGAGGAGAAGTTAAGAGTCCTGAGTCCTGAGGGTGACGATCGTCTCTCCACATTGTGAAATCCAGACGTCTGGGGCATTTGTGCTGCCGTTGCCCGACAGTCTTCCTTCTGCTGAGTTCCTTTTGAGGTTGTGTGTGTGTGTGTTGGTGGAATAGCAGTGGGGAGTAAGAATGTGTAAGAGTGCAGCGCTGTGAGGATCGAGAGAGAGACATGCGGACGTGGACGGGCTCATGGCGCTGGATCATGCTGGTGCTGCTGGCATGGGGCACGTTGCTGTTCTACATTGGTGGGCACCTGGTGCGAGACAGTGAACCATCTGAGCATCCCAGCCGTGAGCTGTCCAAAATCCTGTCCAAGCTCGAGAGACTCAAACATCAGAATGAGGAGCTGCGGCGCATGGCGGAGACACTCAGGTCAGTCCTGCCTCTTTCTGCTCTCTTTAAAGTCACAAGACATTTTATCTGTGTTTTGTCTGTAAGTCAGATAAATAATGAACACACACACACTCACACTCACACACTCACACACACACACACACACACACTGACCAGGAGGTGAGGGGTCACTGGGTGGAGTGAGGACGATTCTCAGATTATAAACACTGCTCTGATCATCCTGTGAGGTGTTTAAATAATTTAATGATTTGCTCTTTACAATTGGATCTGTTCTCAGTGTGTTTATGAGAGAGAGCACACACAAGGGGGCGACGTAAAATGGCTGCGCCTGCGCTCTGACCACGCCCTACTAACAAGAAGCTGGAGTACGTGAAGAAGAATAAGAGTTTGACTGTGCAGTGATGTACGTGTGACGGAGAACGGCTGAACTGAACATGGAGCAAAGAGGGGCCGAGGACGCCTCTGCTCCACAACAAGCTGAGCTTTAACCCAATTTAAATAGGAAAGAAGAGAGATCATTATTTTTTTGGCCAGTGTTAATATTGTGGCAGGCAAACACGATGATGATGATGATGATGATGATGACTGTAATTTGAAACATGATATACATCACAGCGGAGTGAAATAATTTTTCCTCCTATTTCAGTTATGTAGTCGGTATCAGAGGTCAGGGTCAGTGAGGATACAGCGCCCCCTGGTGTGTATGTCGGAGGAGGGGGATAATAGACTTCCTCTAACACACCGCTATGTGCTCACATCCCACGCCACCGTGCACGATGCTGATTTATTTATTTATTTTGGTCAGATCGGATTTGCGCGTCGTGACTGTTTACATTTTACATCCACGTGACTCGAGACAGCACGCGTGTGCACATCGATACGTCTGTGATCGCAGCCTCAGAGTTAAAACAGTGAGTGCGCGAGTGCTCATTTGTCTCATACAGTGGACGCTGCACCAACCGTCCATAAACTCATCAGGAGATGAACTGATCCTCTCTCTAAACCAGTGTGTGTAGAAAATGGAAGCAGTTTGTGTGAAAAACTGAGATATAAAATTTAAGATATTAGTTAATTTTAGTCCATTTAAATTCTGAATAGAAAGCTGACCCACTGATTTCAATTAATTAAATCAATCAACAAAAGATGGATTAAACTGCTTAATCAAACTGCACAGCTCTACTTCATACATACATATATCTATCTTCAACCACTTACACAAAGTCACACACGCGGTATTTCATACATTTAAAGCTTTAATTAAACTCTCCGTGAATGCTGTTTAAAAGTTTCAACAGAAACGAGTAAAAAAGAAGGAAGGAATGTCCAGATGAACACGCACCATATCGCTGAGCTCTGAGCAGACGGCCGGAGCATCGAGTGTGATGTGTGGAACTGATGCACGAAAGGCAGTTTAGCAAATTTATGCAAACACAATGTTGCATCCTAAACGATAACTCGGCCGTCAGGCTTCACCACGACGAGAGGAAAACCTCCCTCACACAGCGAGCTGTGTTTAGATTAATTAACATACAGACACAGTAGTTTGTTAAATCTTTAAATGAATACTTTATAGTACATACAGTGTAACTGCAAACATTAACATTCTAACATTATAATGTAACTGCAAACATTATAACACTTATGAAGCACAACTACAGCATGAAGCGTCATTTAATCATGTTATTCATGTATTCTGTAACTCTAACATTCATCAGTAATAGTTACACTGCAGTGTGTTGCGCTGCGTTTCGGTTTAAGCGGTGTGTGTGTGTGTGTGTGTGTGTGTGTGTGTGTGTTGGTGTTGGTGCTGGTGCTCCTAAAATTTTCATCAGACATTGTCAGTGACCCTGGAGCAGTAAACTCGACCCTGATGTGGAAAGATGATCCTGTAAAACAACAGCTTCGTCTGTCTGCATCATTCATTAGATTCAGTGCGTCTGTAATTACGTTATATTCATTAGCTGATTTTTAAAACCAAATGTTTTAGACTTATCTTATATAACATGCTGAATGACTAAGTGTTTGACTGAACTTGGGCCTGGGGAGTGCAATTAAATATACTGATGTTTATACAGTAAAGGTAAAAGCTTATCCGTGTGGTCTGTAAGTCCACAATACACACACAGGCTCATATGGTTTCTTGGTGACTGGACACACACCCTCCATTAATAATAATAATAATAATAATAATAATAATAAAAGAAGTACTAAACTTTTGCTTTGCCGGTCCACTGACTGAGATCTCTGTGCAACTTTGAAAACCGATGAGAACAAAAAACCTTTTTCATTCCTTCAACATCTCAAAAGATTTCTTATTTACCTCTTCACTCTAAAAACAAAATTAAAATTGAATCAGTTTGTCAAACCTCTACAAATCTCTTGTCTAATGGAACACAGAACTCGAGATCACTACACAGCTCTCACATGCTTATCTCTCTCACACACTCACACACACACACACACACACCTGATCAGATCAAACACTTCCCTTGTGACGCCACGTTACACGTTCACACGCGTACAGGTGTGTGGTGAGGCGTGTCCTGTTGGTGAACACAGGATTCCTGATCTGAAGGAGCATTTACTCAACCACATACACACAACACACACTGCCAAGAGGGACCACAAACACAAACGGATCTCTCTGCACCACGCCTCGGATCCTGATCAGGACAGGTGACCTCATCATCCACATCGGCCCAGAGGCCCTCCCTATACCAGCAGTGTGGACACACACACACACACACACACACACACACACACACACACACACACTGCAGATCCATCCCTGGCTGCTCTTCACAGCAGCTTCCATTACCTGGAGAAGCACCACACACTCGGTCTGCGCTCGTACATCTTCCACGAGAGGACTGAGGAGAACAGCATCCTGTACTGGGATTAGAAACGTACGTGATCTCAGATGACAGTGTAGGTGGGCAGCTCTGGTTCCTCTTCCTGTGGGAGGATGAGGATATTCATCAAGGAATGTTAGCAACTGGGAGTGTTCTAGAGACCAACTCACTGTTACACACACACACACACACACACACACACACACGTGTCTTGAGTATTCATCAATATTAAAATGCAAAATGTTTCTTAAAATTCTAATTGTTTTAAAAAATCCTGTGACTTTTATTTTTTTCAAAACTATGAGGCGATGAAGGTTGTGTTTGAATGGACAAAAGCTTTGGAGATAAAATGATCAGACTGACATCAACACCTCCTGCCCCACCCCCTGCCCCTCCTTCTCCTCCTTCCCATGGGTGTGATGATTAGTTGTCCACATACTTTGGCCCATATGGACTATATAAAAAGTTGTATGAAGCTTTTTTTGTCGTATTTAATTTTGACCCCTGACCTTTTGTAGTTTCAGCTGGTATCCCAGGCAGTTCATACTTTTAAACAGTAACGTGCGTCTCTATGCTCCACCCTGTGAACTTTGGTAACGCTTCACTGGAGAGTCCGATACTGCACCCGTTATCCACTTCAAGCCCAGACCTGTGTGTGTGTGTGTGTGTGTGTGTGTGTGTGTGGTGCAGGTCACATCCCAGTGTCCGTTTCCCTTTCAAATGATGTCGTCCAAGAAAGTTTGGAGTGCGTGACTATTTAAGGGTACAAACAATAAAATTACCTGAAATTTACAAATGAACATTTGCTTTAACCAAAACGAACAGTTGGAGAGCTTTTGATCGACCGGAGTCAGTGTGTCACTTCGTCACTGTGTGTTGGTGACAGTTTGTTTGCGCACGTTGAGATAATTACTGCATGGAGTTGAGTGATTTTTGACGGTTCTGAGGTCAGACTGGTGCTGATGTTGATGCGCTCGCTCTCTCTCTCTCTCTCTCTCTCAGGGTGCCGGAGAGTCAGGCTGATGGAGACACGGGAGCTGCAGGGAAGCTGCGCAGCCTGGAGGAGCAGTTACTCCGAGCCAAAGAACAGATCAATTCTTACCGCAGCCTGCCTGTCGATGGTGAGGAACATGTGCAGTACATTTAGTTACATCGACATTTATATCCTGTATATATTCCGTTAAATAAAATTATTTGTAGATTAGAACTACATATAAATAAATATATATGCTCGCCTGTATTGTTGGGTCGGTGTTTCTCATCTTCCTTTCGAGAGGAGACCAGAGATTCTCTACAGGGTTCAGGTCAGGTGATGTCATGATCAGTAAACCAGTAGTTCTGGCGTATGGGCAGGTGCTGAGTCCAGCCTGTCCATAAAGCTTATCAGCAGACAGAAGCAGGAAGTGCTCTAAAGTATCCTGGTAGACGGCTGCTGTGTCCAGAGTCAACGCAGCATCTACCAGAAGGTTTTAGTGCGAGAGTGGATGAGTGAGCGCGCGGCATCAGAGCACATAAGAAGTGTTTAATATCAGTAGATTTAAAATACCTGCACAGTTCATTCCAGATTCTCCTCGTACGTCTCGTCAGCGTTTATTAGGGAGAACAACACGATTTTTGACAATTCTTGAGTGATAATTGATAATTCAAGCACATTGTCACACAAGCGTAACTGATTTGTTAATATTTAAATGCATACAGTACACGTAATAAACCTTACGTAGGGTACGGTTATAAAATGACTTACCGATGATTCGATTCTGTTGTTCAGCTCGCAGGGGCTTGTGATCACTTTCTGTAGTCAAAAAAATTCATATACAAATTATATATTCTCATTATATACTGGACATCTTCAGGATCTGTAAATGAAGCTAAATTGCTCAATGAAACCCTGAAAAAAAAAACCCAGGAATTTAATTTAGTAATGCCAGGGCTCTGTCCTGCAATGTGATTTCAGGCCCAGGGAGAAACCAGGAGGAGTTACGGAGAATGATCGAGAGAGGGGTGCGGGAGTTCTGGTACTTTGTTCGCAGTGAGGTAAAGAAACTGGGCCACGTGGAGACAGGAGAGCTGCAGAACCACATCACCATGCTGCTGGAGGACTTGGGCCATCGGCAGAGGTGATTAGACACAGATGTGCACGCTTTAAGTGGATTGTGGGGGGAAAGTACAGGTAAAAAAAAAAATCCCCCTGTTGGTCCTTCCCAGGAATCTGAGTGTGTGTGCTGCTTTAACATTCAGGTCCATCATGACTGACCTGTACCACCTGAGCCAGGCCGATGGAGCTGGAGACTGGAGAGAGAAGGAGGCCAGAGACCTTTCTGATCTCGTACAAAACAGAATAACATACCTGCAGGTGAACATCACGCACCCACCCGCACACACCCACACACACGCGCACACACACACACACACACACACACACACACACACACACACACACACATGCTCATCCAAGTTCTACCCAAAATGGTAAGCATGCAAAATGTTTAAATTATTAATAATAAAGCAACTCTACATGAGTAATTGCATTTTATTACTAGACTTTCAGAAACCAGATGTGAAGCGTGTACTTGGCTCCTCCTTCTGCAGTCACTGAACCTGATTAACAGCCAGGTGTTGCTAATGAAATCAATACGATTAGGTAATTAAGTGTGACTATCTCTATAAAAGCAGAACTTTTGTTTCTTCTTTCGTGTTCTGGAGCACTCGGGTGCGTATCTACATCATGAAGCGATGAAAGAACATCAGCCATGACCTGTCTACAAACGGTAGGCAGTATTTTAAATATATAATTTTCTATTGAGAAGGATGTGTTTACAAATGAGAAGGCTTCAGGGCAGTTCGGTCCCAGACTGGGTGTCCTCAGAGACATAAACAAACACCCAAGAGCTACATCATGTGACTTCCACGCCTCTCTGAGTGCAATACACGTTGGTTCATGGCAGCACAATCGAAAACATGGATCTGACAGCATGACTTCGGTTTGCAAAAGGTTCAGTTCTGAAATCAAATCCTTTGGACTGATGAGACTATCGGATGGAGCAGTTTGGTCATCATGCACAGCAACATCTGTTGAAAAACAAACCCAGCACATCGCCACAAGCACGCAGTACCATGTGTCAGGCCTGGGCGTTGGGTCTGTGGGGACGACGTGGGCCTGTTTAGCAGTTACAAGCCTCTTAAATTTACAGGCATTGAGATGGCAATGCAATCCAATGTCTAAATGGCTAAAGAAGGTAAAAAAGATCAAAGAGGTTTGAATCAAAAGTCAGACCTGTACCCCGCTGCGGCAGGATCCTGAGAAAACTGTGTGCAAACAAAAGCTTGAAAACTGAACTGAACCAAAATCAAAAGCGGTGTCTGATGTCCATTAATTGATGTTCATTAAGTTTTTTTTTTATTTTTATCATCACCGTTTGTCAGTTTCAAGTTATTTCAGTGGCCATTGTGGGTTTCTCTTTCTTTAGTGGATTTGTGCTAACAAATTTGTCCAAGTGTTTAAAACATCCTGACACCTTTGAGATCCCATCCTCGTTCACACTGGAGTTTATATAATCACTCTTCAGAAGGAACTCTCACACACCTGGGCCATGATTCCGAAGAATATTGTTCTGTAAATACTGAGCTATGAGAACGTTCTGAACTGGTCCGTCGTCCCTCACTTCTCCTTCATGGGATTCCAGATACTGTTTGCAGATGTTTCCTGTTGGTCCACCTTTCCCCTCCTTCAGATAACCTTCAGGATCTTCCACGGTTTGTGCAGGAGCCTGGGCCAGGTTTTGTACTCTTTGTAAACACTCCCCTGGGTCCTCGTCTTTTGTTGTCTCATTGTAACTCCTGGAGAGACGAGTCTGTCTCCTGGTTCCTTAATAGGGGGCGTGGCCACTGCATTTCTGTCCTGGCAGCTGCCTGGTAAAAGAGGGTTGAAATGAAGGCTGAGTGTTTCCCGGCGCTCAGTTCTACTCGTCTTGTATTTCCTTCAGATCTGCAGAGGTTCATGAGCTCTTTGAGGGGAACTTCAAAGAGGGGAGTTTTTTCTGCCGTATGGTTCTCCATGTAGGTGGTCCTGTTTTCTTGACTGTGCCAACCAATTCGTCTGCGGGACTGATGATGATTGGAGTCCGCATCACTGTAACATTGCTTACAGGATATTGTTCACATCATCAAACTTGGGCCAATCGTTCTCTTCATTGTTCCCCCACGTCAGTGTTTTTTAATGCTCAGATTCTGGTGCAGTGTTTGGCGTGTGGAGATCCTGGGCAGTATGGGGTGTCTCTGGACCCGGCTTTGTCCTACGGGGGGGGGTGTTGCCCTTGTGCTGTACCACTCACTCCTTCACCAAACAGTGGATCTTTGGGCCATGTTGGACAAACAGACCTTTGCCACGCACACATTTTATACTTCATGTATGTAGTCCATACTAATTCCATGATTCACACCGTATTCGACTCCATTCTTCCGATCTAAGACATTTTATATTTTAAATATTCTGACAGAATGCCATGACCTAATCACAGTTCATGATGTATCTACTCGGGTTCATCAGAATGTCTCCTGGGTTCTGTGGTATCCCACAAGCTAATTAGGTCCTCTGCTAGAACACATTCATCAGCATTATTTTTCTAACCTGTTCTTTTAAATCCAGGAGCAAAGTGTCTCTGCCACAGAGAGAAGGAATCAAAAAGCATCAAAATTTATGACAGTATTGGCTCTGAAGGAAATGTTTGGCTTCAGTACTCGCATGGTCTGCAGGTAAACTGTGAGTCATTTACAACTACACGGACTGGCCAAAAAAATAAGTCGCCCACTTAAATCATCTTTGCACCACCCATAGGGTTACAGTGGTGGTGTTTTTAAAACCTTGCAGTGTCTCAAAATTCATGTCCATGCAGAGGTGTGTTTATTTTTGTTGGAGAGCTTGATAATGAAAAGTCAAAGCATCAAACATCATGGAAATAAACAGAAATAAATAGAAATTATAGAAATAAATACCTCCGCTTAAATAGCTTTAATAACTTACAGTTCAGAGCTCGTCAGTGAACTATGTGGGGTAGTTCATTAATTATAATAAAGGTAACATTTTCAGTTCAGTTACTCATGATAGTGATTTGAGGTCTTATCACAGTACCTGGGAGGTTCACTGGACATCACAAGCTGGGTCAGTGTCCTCACAAAGTCTAAATGTTTATAAAACCGACATCAAATCAGTATTTTTGCAGTTTTAAAGGAGTGCGGTTAATATAAAACTAGATTATGTGTAATATGATGGCCCATTCCTGTAAATTGAGTTAATAAGTAGTAGGTAATGCAGTATGGGATCGTGGGTCGTTGTGGCATCGGGAACGATTACGTGAGATCTGTTGGTTCCAGACGTCAGATTTCAGGGCTGTAAGACATCATTTGGAAGGTATTAGGTTATGCACATGCCTGCACATATGTGTTCAGATGCTGTGTGGGAATAAATGAAGATGATGTCGATGTACAGTGTTACATGCGTAAAGGAACTTCTGAGTGTTTCGGTGTGCCGTGAGTGTGTGCTGTCCAAAACACAGGAGGTGCTGAAGGCACTGTTTTTCTGCCTGAGTTCGGAGCGATGTTCAGTTTGGGCATGCTGGCTGTAGGCCTGCTGTCAGAGACTCGATTTGCATATAATCAAAAATGCCAAAGATACCAGGTAAAAGTCAGGGTTCCAAAAATACCAGCAACATCAAAAACCTGAAGTGCAGAAAATGCAGACCATGCTCAAACCCGTGACTCAGCACTTACAGGTTTGGCAGATAGTGAACTAATAATTCACAACTAGGATTAAGTTTACAGGTGCTGGACAATGAACCTGGAACACTTGGTTTTAGACCACAGTAATTCATTAGTATGGTGTCGGGCCTCCTTTTGTCGCCAATACAGCATCAGTTGGTCTTGGGAATGACAGATACAAGTCCTGCACGGTGTCCAGATGGATCCTGAGCCGTTCTTCTTGCAGAATAGTGTCCAGGTCACTACGTGATGCTGGTGGAGGAAAACGTTTTCTGACTCGCTCCTCCAAAACAATACAAAGTGTCTCAATAATATTTAGATCTGGTGAGTGTGCAGGCCCTGGGAGATGTTCAACTTCACATGTTCATCAAACCTCTCTATCACCAGTCCTGCTGTGTGTATTGGTGCATTATCATCCTGATACACGGCACCATCTTCAGGATACAATGTTTGAACCATCGGGTGCACATGGTCCTCCAGAATGGTTCCGTAGTCCCTGGCAGTGACGCGTCCGTCTAGCACAAGTATTGCGCCTCGGGAATGGCATGATATTGCAGCCCAAACCATCACTGATCCGCCCCCATGCTTCACTCTGGGCATGCAGCAGTCTGCGTGGTACAGTCGCTTCTTTGGGGCGTCTCCACACCGTAACTCTCCCGGATGTGGGAAAGACAGTGAAGGTGGACTCACATGAGCAATACATGTTTCACAGTGTCCACAGCCCAAGATTTTTACTGCTGTCACCATGGAAACCGACGTCTGGCATCGGCACAAGTGACCAAAGGTTTGTCTATAGCAGCCCGGCCGTGTACATCGACCCTGTGGAGCTCCAGACCAACAGTTTTGGTGGAAACAGGAGAGTTGAGGTGCACATTTAATTCTGCAGTGAGTTGGGCAGCTGTGGGTTTATGTTTTTTGGACACGTTTTGGACACGTCCCTTTCAGACGGCTTCCTCCTGCGTTCACAGCTACTCCTGTTGTATGTGGTTCGTCCTTCTTGGTGGTATGCTGACGTTACCCTGGATACCGCGGCTCTTGATACATCACAGTGACTTGCTGTCTCGGTCACAGATGTACCAGCGAGACGCACCAACAATTTGTCCTCTTTTGAACTCTGATATGTCCCCCATAATGTTGTGTGCATTGCAATATTCTGCTAATTAAACCTTCACACTCTGCACTTTACACAAGAGCAATCAATGAAGATTGGCCACCAGGCTGGTCAAATTTAGCCATGAACACTAAATTGGCCAGTGTTTCAGTTTCATTGTCCAACCCCTGTATGTGCTTCTTATACCAGTGTGAGCAAAAAGTGAGAACCGCAATAAAGAAAGGTGCAGAGTGTTCAGGTGTTCGGGGAGGAAAAAGCCCAGACTGGACGTTAAGGAAAAAAAATTCAAAAGAGGCTGTTAAGGATCATATTATTTTGTGGGAATTTTGAAAAACAAATGGATTTCTTTATGCAGTAACTAAGAGCAAGTTTCCATGTACAAGTGTAAATGTTTCCTTGTGCAGAACCCACCAGATTGTGGAAAGGCTCGCAAGCTGGTGTGTAACATCAATAAGGGCTGTGGTTACGGCTGCCAGCTGCATCACGTGGTCTACTGCTTCATGATCGCCTACGGCACCCAGAGGACGCTCATCTTAGAGTCACAAAACTGGCGCTATGCCACCGGGGGCTGGGAGACCGTGTTCAAACCCGTCAGTGAGACCTGCACCGATCGCACTGGAGCGTCTACTGGACACTGGTCTGGTAAATACCACACACACACACACACACACACACACACACACACACACTTTGAATATAGATTTACCCTGCATAATTATCATAGCACTATGGTATTGATTGTACATGATCATGTGTGGTAGTAAATGGAGATGGCACGGACTTAATAACCTCTATAAGATCAGCACCAAACCGGCAAATAACTGGGGATTAGATCCTATAACAAGTGCAAAGATTGGACTTGGTTTTAGAAAAGGAATTTCTTTTTCGAACTGGAAATGTTTGTGGGTCGGTCCTTAACCACAAGTAAACTGCATTTACTGAGTAAACCGCCCACAGCTGGAACTACTCTTTATTTCTCTCTTGGTTATTATTTTTGTGATGACGGTTTTAGTGTTTTTACTCTCTGCAGAGAGCCTCGAGCTGTTTGAGGGCTTCTTCTACAGGGGACTGCGTGAGGGTCGACTTTTCACACTGCTGCCTTTTCACACTCGGATTATTCACATTGCGTTGTTCTTAACCCGTGAATAAGGTGTGTTGTGTTAAAGGCAGGCTATGTGGTTTGGCTTTAGAAAAAAACTTTGCATATTGCAAATCTGACGTCTCATAAAGAGACTCTGTAATTGTTCCAGACTGGAGACGCCGTGGTTATGTGGCTGTCGACTCGTGCCAGTCAAGAAACAACATTCTGTAAAAAAGAAGTGAATCTTGGCTGATTTTTGGATTCGTGGCCGATCGATCAGAGCGCTCTTATAAGGAAGATGTGCTTTCTTGTCCCGTGACTTTATACTTTGTATACATGACTGTATATTTGCCGTATATATATGTAAATGTATGTCTCATAATATCTTCACGTGCCTGTTGTGTGAAAATATCTTACTGCTTTCCGATGTTGTGATCTTTGGTTAATGTGTGTGACACTTATTCGCCCATATTTCCTAAACGTGCCCTTGAATTTCAGGATTATCTGTATCGTTCTGTAAATTTTTCTTCAAATCAGATGGTAATGCAGAAGCTTATTGTTTGGTTACTGAGCACACTCACACAATCGTCCAAGCCTGCGTTTAAGGCAAGAAGGAACAGCTTTTCACCTTTTTAAGCTTTGTGCTTCTGTTTGTGTAGGTGAGAATAATGATCAGGCTGTGCAGGTGGTTGAGTTGCCGATCGTGGACAGCCTCCATCCACGTCCTCCGTACCTGCCGCTGGCGATCCCAGAGGATTTGTCTGAGCGTCTGCACCGGCTGCACGGAGACCCCTCTGTCTGGTGGGTTTCTCAGTTCGTCAAGTATCTGATCCGACCTCAGGCTTGGCTTGAGAAAGAGATTCGTGAAGTGACCGCCAAGCTTGGCTTCAAACACCCCATCATAGGGTAAGATAAAAAATTTTTAAAAAACCATCTGAGGAGTCTGGAATTTGATTAGAAACCTTTCTGTTCACTTCACATTTTAACAACAATAAAAGGACCCTTTTGTCATTCTATATGTTTTTTTAATGGTTAAAATACTTCTTTATTATTATTATTATTATTATTATTATTTAAGTATTGGAATTAACTTTTATTATGATATTTAATTTTGTAGAGATAAAGCTGTGTATTATTGTCAGTATGGCACGACGGGACACACTAACCCGGGCATTAACAGATTAGTGTATGAGCACAAAGATCACCAAACCTTTGTTATATTTCTCTCTCTGCCTTCAGATCAACTTGCGTATTAAATTAGTGACCTCTCATTTCCTCAATGTCTCTCTCTCATTACAGAATTATGTGATTATAATCATTAGTTTATACACCATTTGATTTTATTTGTATGCCATGCAACTAAGTTTTACATCAATTACATTCTTGAGGTGTGTGTTCATACACTCCTTCAACAATATTTTTATTGATTTTAAACATGGGAATACGTATGACATAAAGTAAACTTGTAGTGTACGTTTCAAGGCACAATTGTTTATTCTGTTTTTATAAACACCCTACCCAGCCCGAACTCTCGGCCTGACATGACTGAGAAAGACACCAGGCATATTTAAAGAAAGAAACAAGGACAAGGAGCTAAAAGAGAAGGAGGAGAGGAACAAAAAAATCAAGTAAAAAGGGATTAAAGTATAAAATCATATGAAAAAAGTGAACTCAAAAGGCTCCACACCTGTTGAAGTCTGAATTACAGACTAAGTAGTGAATCTTCTCCAGGGATAAACGGGACATAATGTCCCTGAGACACTGGGCGTGGGTGGGTGACACGGAGGACAATAATTGACGTTCAGCTGGAGTTAGACGTTTCTCTTCCGCTCCAGTGATGCCAGAAAGAGCAATCGGAGAGTTCAAGATCGCAATCCAGTGTGTAAGACGGGGTTTGAAAGACGTCCCTGCAGTGTTCACACACTCCTGATGCCTTCTGTTAGCTCTCACATCATACGGCTAGAGGTCTAAGAGCTGTGTTGTTATTACAGAGTGCACGTGCGCAGGACGGATAAGGTGGGAACGGAAGCTGCTTTTCACCCCATAGAGGAGTACATGCTGCATGTAGAGGACCACTACCAGAGCCTGGCCCTCCGCACACACATCGACAAGAAGCGCGTTTACCTGGCCACTGATGACCCTTCACTCCTGCAGGAGGCTAAGACTAAGTAAGTGTGTGAATATAAAGATATCAGGAAGTTATGCAGATATAAATATACCTGTGTGCTGTAGGGTCAAGATGTATCCGAGGGAAATTCATTTTAGTTCACATCATGTCCACGTCATTGAGGTTACTAACCAAATGGTTTGTGTAAGTTTCATTCCTAAAACTATCGGAGCATGTGCAGACATGAGACATCACAGCCACACTGCTTGCATCAGCTCCAGGCGTCTAAAGCCTTCCTCATGGTTTCTCAGTAAATGCTAATTTTTTGATCATGTATGATGTGTTAACTCGCAGCATGCACTTTAATCCGGAGTGTTCCACGGCCTGAAGTGCTGATGAGGTCGCTTAAAAAGAACCCCAAATGGGTTTGTTCATTTATAATTCCAATAAAGTTCTTTTCAAACAAAATATCAGCATCCTCAAAGTCTGTCTCAAAAAAGAGAAAGGCGGAGTTATTACAGCTCGTCTGCTACCCATGAACGAGTTCTGACTCGGGAGCACATTCGGACATGCCGGGCGCCATTTTGTCCCAGAGTTGTTTTCCACTGTATTGGACTTTGAATTCTGTCTCGTTGAGGATTTTCTGAAATTAGGATTATTCAGCATCAGGACAGCTTTACAGGACCGGCATTTTCCATCATCGTGCTCCCGACTGATTCACTGAAACCAGTGAGACCGACTCATTTCTCTCGCACGCACGCACGCACACACAATATACCGGGCTTTAGACATTTTATACATTCACTTACACACTGGTAATAATTGTATATAATTGTAAATATTGGTATCTGGTTCACTGCAGTGTTTTTTGTACAATACACGTGAGCTAGAACCGCGATTTGTTCACATCTACGAATGTTCGTAGAGCCGCGGTCTGTTCGCATCTGCAGAAATCAGTAACTCTGGGACTACCTGTATTTACACTTTTACTTTGTGCAGAAACTAAAAACACATAGACACACAAAAAAAAGTATGGACAATTTTGAAGTGAGAATTTGAGGCGGATCTGTAGGCGTGACGTGGCCCATTTTTATGTAGTAATGTTTTTCACTATTTCGGAATGCGTCTCTACTCACAGCTTTTCTTTGCACGTGCCTGTTATTTTAGATACACTGATTATCGCTATATTGTGCATCAGGTATCCAGATTACGAGTTCATCAGCGATAATTCCATCTCCTGGTCAGCTGGGCTGAATAACCGCTACACTGAGAACTCTCTAAGAGGAGTCATCCTGGACATCCACTTCCTGTCACAGACCAACTTCTTGGTCTGCACCTTCTCCTCCCAGGTACTCAATTACAGCGTATACATCGGTAATATCACATTCATTTTTATTATGATATAAATTTTTTTATGACAGGAATGAAGTAAAGACCCTCATGGAGTCAAAGTCAAATATACATTTTTCACTACAAGCAGAACCACGGATGCTTCTGGCGCTGTAACTTTGGTGTGTTTGTGTGAGCTAAGTCTTCTTCCTTTCCTCTCCTGTACAGGTGTGTCGCGTGGCCTACGAGATCATGCAGACGCTGCACCCCGATGCCTCCTCCTATTTCTACTCCCTGGATGATATCTACTACTTTGGGGGACAGAATGCACACAATCAGGTGGCTGTTTATCCACACGAGCCCCACAGACAGGGAGAGATCATGCTGGAGCCCGGTGATGTGGTGGGCGTGGCTGGCAACCACTGGGACGGATACTCCAAGGGCATCAACCGCAAGACTGGCCGCACTGGCCTCTACCCCTCTTACAAGGTGAAGGAGAAAATCGAGACAGTGAAGTACCCCACGTACGAAGAGGCTGACAAGCTGCTTAAGAAACAGTAGAGGGATGAAGAGACGCTGCGAAATATATTTTACATATTTTAGTCTAATGAAGAAAGCCAGGACCTCCTGAATGGAAATGCACTTTTTGTGTGTATGTATGTGTGTATGTATGTGTGTATGTATGTGTGTATGTATGTGTGTATGTATGTGTGTATGTATGTGTGTATGTATGTGTGTGAGTGCATGTGTGTCTGACCTTGGACCTGAAAGGGGCGGGGGTGTCTTTAGCATTGGGGCTTAAGTTTAAACTGGAAAAACAGAATTGGCAAAAGTGCCACTGCAGGTGTTTTTCCTAAAGCTCCACTTAAACTGAAGGCAGCCACATCTGTACATTTCATGATGATGAAGGTGATGAATATAATCAACCCAACAAAAAAGCAGCACTAAAGGCAGCTTAATACAAAGGATCTTTGATTTGAACTCCAGCTCGAGCTGCACTGTTTTCCTGTGAAGTTTTTCTCCCGTATGAACTCCGAGTGCATCTTTACATTTCTCATTCACCTCTTCTCTGTTCCTGTTCTCCGAACATTATCACCACATCACAACCTACAACTGTGGGCTTTTACTTTCCTTTGTTATACTGTGCTTTTAAAAAACATTATTTAAAAATGTTTCAGAATAGTAATATAATATTATTTGTCAGTGTGTGTCTGTGTGTTTGTGGAACAGAGAGCCAAATAACGTGCCTAATAACAATAGCTGATGGATCACACAACGCTACACAAAGTTGATGCAAACTCCAAGGCCTTAGAGAGGATTACACTCCTGACCTTTTACTTCTTGCTGTTCGTTGTTTTTAAATGATTAATGTTAAATGTAATGTTTAAAAATGAAAACCATGGGAACAGAAACTTACAATAATTATAAAAAAAAAAACAATGCAAAGAAAGAATATAAATGATTGACAGTTAAATATTATTGTGGTAACATTTTAGTGTACTTGAGTGATTTAATATTTTGTTTGCGTGAGCGTTGTCTTTTTCTAAACCGATCAAATAAACTTGATCAGACATTGTGTACCTTTGTGCGTGCCTCTGGTCGCCACTGTCTTCACTCTGCTGCTCGCACTCTTCGGACCCGCATTTTATTAGGATTCGAAAATTGTCGTTTCGCGGGTTTTCCTTTCTGGAAAAACAGTGGAAGTAAAAAATATCACGAATATAGTTACACTTATCTACACTTTCTTAAAATATAATTACAACAAACCAAATATAACATTTATTAAAGAAAGATTTATTTATAATATTGTCTTATGCAGAAATCCTACTGGCAGATGATTTTGCTTATTTTAGGATTTTTTTTTCTTAAAAGAAGCAAAATCCTGACAATAGAGCAATACATTTTCACTTGCAATTTTAGTAATATTTGACTCCTCAAATGTGCTGTCTATGGTTAAGATCATCATTCAATTAAATACATTTTATTTGTACAGCACTTTTAAAAATGCTCATTGTCACCAAGCAGCTTTACACAATCGAAAGTAAATGATGGAAGTTTGTATGAGATGTGAGTGTGTGTGACTCAGAATGATCAGATGGTCCCTGTTGAACGAGCCGAGGGCGACGGTGCTGAGGGAAAAACTCCCTGAGATGGTAATAGGAAAAAACCTGGAGAGGAACCGGACTCAGCAGGGACCCCATCCTCATCTGGGTGATAACGGAGAGCAGCGATTGATCTGCAAGTCTTATTTTATTTTTCTTTTGAGCTGCTATCACAATGATGTTAATATGTGACCTTATTCAAATAACATTATTGTTGAAATTAACTCTGAGAGTTTAGTGATGTGCGCAATACATAATTATATAAAGTGTTTAGAGTTGACCAGAGCATCACACGGTGTTGTGTACTGTTTAGTGTAAAAGGAAGTGAACTAGTATATGTTACACAAGGACTTTGTGGATCCGGATGATGGCAAAATATCCAAAGGTCATCAGATCTTAACTTGGTATGGATTATGTGGACATTGACTACTGTTGATGATAAAAAAAATTAAGTTAAATTCTGTATAGAGAGTATGATGACCTGAAGAGACGCTCTCAGCTGTAGTCAATGAACAGAAACATTACAGACAGATACTTCAACTAAAACACCAATGCATTTAGGAACCTTGGGCCTGGAAACGATATAAATCAAGTAGAAAGCAACAATCATTACCAGGGTCTGTTAATGATCTCTGCCACACCCGCCTGCAAGCATGTGAGTGACCTTTGTTAAAAGGGGAAAGCAGTTTTTGGAATTCCGGGTGGTTTTGTGAGTCGCTTGACACGCAATGCGGTATGATTTCCAATCGTGAAACTCCTGAGTCATGATGTAAGGAAGATGTGTAAGTTCAGCAGTGCAGGGAACACTGCAGCTGAAAGCTCTCAGTCACAGAACATTGAGTGTACACTGCTTCGGCCTTGGAGGGGGCGCCGTAAGGTAAACATAGGCCAGAACCAGTCGACAAAAAATATCCAGTCGGCTATGAGCTCGGAAGCATTAATTAGGTCAGGTTATAATAGGAACAGTCCGACATGAGTCAGGAGGAAAACCAGCTAAACCAAAGATGGAGAGATCTCGGCATGATAATAATTCATCATGTCTGATACGGACTTCGGCTGTTTCACAGTGTGAGCTTTTTAGAGCTAATTTAGAAATGAAGATCACATACTCTGTTAATATGCTGCACTTCATATGAAGTGATGTCACCTAGTGTTCTGCAGTATTTTAACCGTGTAAGCTTATGGTCATTCTCAGCTGCGCACAGGCAGTTGACCTGAACTTGCTAAAAGTAAATTGTTGATGGACCAACCATGCGCTGCCTGCAGGGGCTTTGAACTCTAGGGAATTTACCGTGCAAAATATAATCAGCTCATTCACTAACATTAGGTCTTGCTTCATGCGATAAAGGAAGACATGTTCCTTTGCAGAGACCCTGCTGAACCTCCTGTGATTTCAGTGAGACCCTGAGCAGCTTCGGATGAGAGTTGGTACTTGTGCCTATAGGACGAAAATCGGATTGCTATCAACTTAATGTTTAGACCACAAGGTGTCGGGTAACCTTTCCAGATCTGAAAAACCTGAGGAGCAACAGGGCAGAGCAACTGACAGCAAAAAGGTACTTCTTAATACGTAAAAAGGCAAAACTATTAGCATCTGAGGCTGAAAGTCTTCATTATTCAATTTAATTACATTTTATTTGTGTATTGCTATTAACAACGGTCATTGTCACAAAGCAGCTTTAATGATGAAAATATTGAAGTGTGTATGAAATGTGAATGTGTGTGAATCAGAATGATAAGATTGTCCCTGATGAACGAGCCGAGGGCGACGGTGCTGAGGGAAAAACTCCCTGAGATGGTAATAGGAAGAAACCTTGAGAGGAACCAGACTCAACAGGGACCCCATCCTCATCTGGGTGATAACGGATAGCAGGGATTGATCTGACCTCATACTGTGTGTCCTGAACTATCGAGTGACTGTAGTCACGAGTCCTCAGAGATCAGCTGTCTGTATCAGTGGAAAACCGCACAACTTGCACAGTTCACACAATATGACGTAATAGGGCTGATCTCAGTTTGGGCCCCAAATATTTGTCTTAGTATATTGTTAGTCGTGTGTGTGTGTGTGTGTGTGTGTGTGTGTGTGTGTGAGAGAGAGTGTGTGTGTGTGTGTGTGTGTGTGTGTGTGTGTGTGTGTGTGTGTGTGTGTGAGTGAGAGAGACGTGTGTACGTCAGTGTGTGTGTGATGAGTGAATGTGTTTGTGCGTATTTGTGTGTGGTGTGTAAGTCTGTGTGTTAACATTTGTGATGGATGTGATGTGTGTGATACATGTGATCTAAGAGTGTGTTTCTGTGTGTGTGTGTGTGAGTGAGAGAGAGAGAGATGTGTGTGTTAGGGTTAACATTTGTGATGTGAGTGTGTAGAATGGGGGAATATTATGTTAAGAACCTCAAAAAGCATCACAATGTGATGTCACTCAATGTGATGGAACACAAAGTTATTAACCACTTGCGCCATCGGCTCCCGATAATAATCTGTGTGCTATTTGAGCATATTTGAGCATGTTAAGACAAAAAAACTAGTGTGTGTGTGACATGTGAGTGTTTGTGTGTGTGAGAGATGTGTGGGTGTGTCAGTCCGTGTGTAATGGTGTGTGAGAGAGCGAGATGTGAGTGTATGTGTGTGTGTGTGTGTGTGTAAGTGAGTGAGAAATGTTTGTGTGTGAGTTTTAACATTTGTGATGTGTATGTGTGTAGAATAGGCAGCAGATGCTGGAAAAAAAATCATCACACTATGATATCACTCAATATAAAGTCACTCAGAAAGTTATTAATCATTTTAAGTCAAGTTTAAGGCATCGTCACAACTGACCCGTTTGATACCCAAGGAGGAGCATATCAAAATCCATCGGGTGTGTTTTTGCGAACGACCCAAAATAACTGACTTCCTGTTGAGTTGAGCCCAGGACATGCAGTGCGAAAGTTGTTTGGCTCAATGAGATCTAAATAGCGGGTTTCGTGTGCATATGTGTAAGTGTGTATGAGCTATGCAGCTAAATCTTATGTGGGGCTCAAGGCCACGCGACTCTCAGGCATCCTAATGGCAGCAGATTCCAACCTGTCCGCCAAGTTTCAAGAGTTTTTGAGCATGTTAAGATGCCCCCGCCTCCCAAAAATAATAATCCTTAGGAAAAGAAGAGGGTCCTGCGCACCCTGTAGTGTTTGGGCCCTAAATACATTTAATATTTAAAGTATAAACCGGATTGTTAGTTCATACTGAACATTCTAGTGATTTGTGTTCTCTAGTTCATGCTAATGTTAAACAAAATGATAAATGAACTTTTTGTGTGCTGCCCCCCCACCACCGCGCCCCCTATAAAACAGACTTTGTTGTTTATTTGTTGTTTTGATGTCACACACTGAGAGTTTCATTTTAGTAGAAATTAGTATCCAGTCCAACACCACAATCACAACCAGTTAAACCATAATGTAACCCAATTAATATACATATACAAACATATGTTTAATTCTGTAAACATTAAAAACCTGTCCAGATAATACAAAACACCCAACAGACAGACAGACAGACAGACAGACAGAACAACAAACAGAATAACAGAGCCAGTAGAAGCTGATTTATTTCCCGTGTTTCATCTTATCGCGCGTCTCCTTTCAAACTTTCACACTCACACACACACACACACACTCACGTAAGCGCCTCAGTGTTTATGTGTGTGTGTGTGTGTGTGTGTGTGCGCGTGTTCTCCAGCGCATGATAAATGTCTCCGAGCGGCTGCGACGAGCTTCAAGCTTCCTGATCTCAGACACATGTACAGGTCGGTGCTTTTCCTTATTCTCGGCTCTGAGAGCGGAATTTAAAGCGCAGCGACGGACTGATGTAGAGTGATGGAGTGATGTAGAGTGATGGAGTGATGTAGAGTGATGTAGTAATGTAATGTAGAGTAATGCAGAGATGTCCTGATGTCCTGATGTCGAGAATCAACGCGGTTTCAGGCTGAACGTCTCCGGGTGCTGTCCATGGTGCTGTACTGCGGTGTGGCGGAGAGACAGAGAGGCAGAAACAGAAAGACTGAGACAGAGACAGAGCGGGAAATGCGCAACTTCAGTGGGACAGTTAGAGAGAGAGATGCGCTGTGTACTGAGTGTGTGAGCTTTATTATTCTTCATGGAAATCTGTGTCGTAATTACTGTACGAGTTGTGCATTGCGATACCATGCGGAGAAGAAATAACCCGGTGTGTGTGTGTGTGTGTGTGAGAGAAGGGGAAGGGGGGGGGGGGGGCTGCTGCAGAGAGAGAGAGAGATGGAGAGAGACAGGATGGGTTTCTGTGATGCAGGAGAAATTTCCTGCAGTGTTTTCATTACCGTTATGAACTGCATAGCTTAGACATGTGTCTCATCGCTCCTGACCGCTCACAGCCAACACTGAAGGTCACTGGACACAGTAGAGCTACATGCTGCGAACATAAGCACCATCTGACAGGATGTATAACTTTCCCTGATCCCTATAAAAAGGTTTGTTTAGCAAGAAAATGTTTCCCAAAAGCTCAGACTAAGTGCTAACAGGACACGCCAGGGTTAACACTACCATAACTTATCTAGTGTGTGGGATGGGGTTGATGTATTGTGTATGTTGATCCCTCAGGAGAAGATGATACAGAGAAATATCTGCAGCCACAGAACCTGATGAAGCTGGGTCACAATTCAGTGACTCAAGAAGACTCCATGGAATTCAACGCAGGAGCACGGTCTGCAAGGTAACAGCACCACCTGCTCCTGCACCTGCTCTAGTGCGCTCTGCCCCCATACACCCGGCCCCAGGTTCATAAGCCCCATTCACACAGCAGGAATATTCCACAATCATCGTGCCATGGTGTTCTGTGTACGGAGGAAGAATCCGGGATCAATGCTGCCCACAGGAGGGTTAAACCACAATAAACTCTTAGCAGCTAACTCACTGATACCTCATATAGGGCAGATCAGACGTCACACTGCACCTAAAGTCCTAAAGCTGTAGTACTGTTTCTTTAAGAACCAGGCCAGATGGTTATCGCAGGATCAGTAACAGCCACAATACTTTTCACTGCTGTTTTTTAGCTGTTCCAAAAAAACAAAACAATGTTTCGATGGCTCTTTCATTTTTTTATTAATTAACATTAGCTAGTAACACAAGTATATTCTCTGTGCTGATGAAAGGCTACTGACAGCTTTTAAGGTGCAATGTTTTCGTTCTTGTTACACAGTTAACAGTTAGAACATTCATTTTTCAAGTTCTCTTACATGACATAGGCTTATCCGATTGGATATTTCAGCACTTATACAAATTCATGAATTTTAACTGGACTACGTTGGTATTATTTCTCCACACCGGGAGAAAAGGAGAAAAAAGTGATAAAACATTCTTGTGTTCTCTGGCAACACTACACCTATGATCAAGAGCAATAAACTAAAAGATTGTGACTAATCAGCAGGACCAGGGTTTTATTTTTGAATCACAGGTGGATCCCTTTCTTCTGCATTCTTTTGGATGTGTCTTTCATTAATCTTGACAGAATCATTCACGCTCAACCAGGTTGGGTGGATGTTGAGTGTCAGTACACCGTCATTTTCAGATATCTACAGAGATGCTCTATTGGGTGTAGGTCCGGACTCTAGCTGGGCCACTCCATCACTTTCACAGAGATGTTCTGAAGTCACTCCTGTGTTTTATTGGCAGGCTCTGGCTCATTGTCTTGTTGAACTGTAAACCCAAGTCGCCCCAGCCCTAGATCCTGAGCACTCTGGAGGTTTTCATGATGCTGCACCACCGTATCTGAGTGTAGGGATGGGTTTAATAAGGGGTTGCACAGTGCCTGATTTCCTGATCATATCTTCCTGTTCACTCTTGTCATCAGATCAGAGGATTTTGTTTCTCATGTTCTGAGACTCGATCAACGGATTTTTGGCAAACTCTCCGTTGGCCGTTATGTGACTTTTAGTGAGGAATGGCTTCTGTCTGGCGGTCGTACCACAGAGGCCCGGTTGTTGGAGCACTGCAGTGATGACTGTCCTTCTGTAAGTCTCTCCCATCTCCCATCGAGGAAACCCAGGATCTCATTTATACTGACTCTTAGGTTCTCGGTTGTCTCTCTGACCCACGTCCTTCATCACAGGTTACTAAGTTTCGCTCGCAATCCTTCACAGATCTATGTTTCATCACAATCCTGTCTCACAGGTCTACAGATAATTCTTTCGAGCACTGACTAGAGCAGTATGCACCAGAGCTCAATGAGAAGTGTCATCACAAATGGTCTAAATACTGTGTGTGAATGGACTATTTCAGTATTTATATTTTATTAAATTAACAAAACAAGTATCTATCCATCTATCTGTCTATCTGTTAGGAATAACCTCTAGAGACACCTTGCACCCAGAAATATTGTTTTGTTTTGGGCTTTCCCAGAGAACACTCACCTGAGCCTAGTTAACTGATTATCTCAGGTATAAATAGTCATGTTTTTAGTTCAGTTGTTGTCTTGCATCTGTTGTGTATCATTCTGCTAATGGTTTGATGTCTGTGCTTGTATTTGTTTTTGGTCCTGCTTAGTTTACCATTTTGTTACTTTTTTTTGTTAATGTTTATTTCACTTCCACACTGCAATCCTTCAACTGTGACTCTATCTATCTATCTATCTATCTATCTATCTATCTATCTATCTATCTATCTATCTATCTATCTATCTATCTATCTATCTATCTAATTTGTCATTGTGGAGTTTTGTATATAAGTTTTTAATTAAAAAGTGAAACTCAAATCTCAAAATACTGGAATATTTCCTAAGATCAATCAAAAGAGAATTTACAATACAGAAATTTCCAACTTCTTCTCATCCCTTCTTTGTTCTTATCAGGTTCCTTGTGAGCTTCATGGTGGATGCCAGGGGCGGATCTATGAGAGGAAGTCGTCATAATGGTATGCGCATTATCATCCCACCCAGGAAATGTCCAGCACCAACGCAAGTCACGTGCCGCTTCTCAAAACGCCAATGTCTGCCATATCCACCCCCTCTGGTCGAGGGCGAGGGGCTTGTAAGCAGGCTAGTAGAGATGGGACCAGCCAGAACCCATTTTCTGGGGTAAGGCAGATGGTCATTTCTCTGTGCTCTTCTTTTGCTAGATAATAAGCTCTTAGCATTATGAATGCCAGCCTAAGAAGACCAGTTTAACTTGAGCTAAATTAAGTCTGGAGACTTTTGAATAAGGTTTTGTGATTCCAAGTAAATCTCATATTTATACTAAACACATATTATTTCACAATACATGAATTACATAGAATTAATCAATCATATATACCATATGAACTTATAATCCTTTGTAGGTAAATTATGTACATTTACTTTCTGGTTTGATTGGCCAAAACATGACATGTTGAAGTGGGCTGTGACTGGAAAAAGAGGGAATGACACACCCATACCACCAACAGAGCCACATATATTACAGACAAAAACACATACTTTTTTCACAGATTTGCTTCTACATATGTATATTTTTTAACACTACAGTGGAAATTTGGATTATGAGCATAATTTGTCCCAATTATTTGTTTGGAAGCATGTTCGTATGTATCAAAACACTCGTAAAACCACAGCAAATTTCCTCCATAAGAAATAATGGAAACTCAGATTATTCGCTTTTTTTATATTTATTTTTATAAATATATAAAAATAATGAATACAAAATTATACAGTAAAAATAAAACAAATTAACCTGCACTTTACCTTTGAAAAAAGTAAAAATAAATCCCGACAGATAAGTGTTTCCATTAGTGTTTGTGCACTGTGTATGTGTATAAAGGCGAAAATTTATTTAACTTTATTGTTATAAAATTACATTTAATTAAAAATCAAATCAAATAGGAAAAAAAACCCTATAACATAAAATATGGGCTTTCCGGGAAGATACATCACTTCCATTTTTTCCAGATTTCTTCAAATTTATCTTACTCTGGCCTCATGGAGTCTCGAACATTAATAGGAAGACTATTCCATAACTTTGGGGCTTTGTAAGAAAAAGCTCTGCCCCCTGCTGTAGTTTTCATAATACGTGGTACTGACAGGCAGCCTGCATCCTTTGATGGACGTCGGCGTGGTGGATCGTAAGACACTAACAGTTCACTCAGATACTGCGGCGCGAGACCATTTAATGCTTTAAACGTCAAAAGTAGTATCTTAAAATCAATGTGAAATTTCACAGGGAGCCAATGCAGTGTAGATAAGATAGGGGTGATGTGCTCGTATCTTCTGGTTCTAGTGAGGACCCTCGCTGCTGCATTCTGCACCAACTGAAGCTTGTTTATAACAACAACCAGACAGTAAGGCGTCACAATAGTCCAACCTAGAGGTGATAAAGGCATGAACTAGTTTTTCTGCATTGTTTACTGATGGTATGTTTCTTATCTTGGCAATATTTCTGAGGTGAAAGAAAGCTATCCTGGTGATATTATCTACATGAGCTTCAAATAAAAGGCTGGAATCTATAATCACACCGAGGTCTTTCACTGTTGCATCTGATGGAACAGAAAGACATCTAAAGTTACAGTGTGATCAGAAATCTTACTTATAGCTGCTTGTGGTCCTATGACTAGAACTTCTGTCTTATCAGGATTAAACAGAAGGAAGTTAGTTAATATCCAATCTCTTATGTCTTTGTGCTGTGATGAGACCTAAATCCTGACTGATACAATTAATTTATCCCATTCCTATGTAGATATAAACATTTGCTCCGCTACTACCTTTTCCAGAATCTTGGAGATAAAGGGAAGGTTTGATATTGGCCTGTAATTGGACAGCTGACAGGGGTCAAGGTCAGGTTTCTTGATTAGCGGTTTAATAACGGCTAATTTAAAGGATTTGGGAACATAACCACTACTGAGTGAACAGTTAATTACTTTCAACAGGGGTTCTGTTATTGCTGGTACTATCTGTTTGAGAAAATGTGTCGGTATAGGATCTAATATACAGGTTGACGATTTTGAAGAAGAGATGAGTGAAATTAGTTCCCTCGCTTCAAGGGGAGTAAAGTGTTCTAGGTTCTGATGTGGTGTAGTTAGTTTATCATCATTATAACTTAAATTGTCTGGTTTCAAAGCCTGATTTTTTTGCCTAATATTTATGATTTTGTTATTGAAAAAGTTCATGAAGTCCTCACTACTGTATGTTGTTCTTGTAAAGATTTCTGCAGTGGTCCTGTTTCTGGTTAATTTGGCTACAGTATTAAATAAAAATCTAGGATTATTTTCAATAAGAGTGGAGAGATACGTTGATCCAGCATCACTGAGAGCTTTTCTATAGTTCAGGATGCTTCTCCTTCCAAGCTATTTGGAATACTAGCAATTTAATTTGACGCCATTTGCGTTCTAATTTTCGAGCGGTTTGTTTTAAAGTGCGTGTGTGGTCATTATACCAGGGGGTGAGTTTCTTATCTCTAATCATTTTCCTTTTAACTGGAGCTACATTATCTAAGCTATAACGAAGTGTTGACTCTAGATATTCAGTCGCCTGCTCGAGTTCTGTGGAGTCAGATGGAGATCCAATCAAAGTTGATACTCTGGAAGATTATTGATAAAGCTCTGTGCGGTATTTGATGCGACTCGTCCTCCTCTACCAGTTAGCCGAGGCTGGTGTATGTAGCTGTATCCAGGAGGACTCGCTTCATTTAGAGCTACATACTCGTCCTGTTTAATCCAGGTTTCTGTTAAAAGTAATAAATCAAACTCCTGATCTGTGATAGTTTCATTAACAATAACTGCTTTAGATGCGAGAGATCTAATATTTAACAGTCCGAGCTTCAGATCAGAGGTGCGGCTGCGCATTCAGTGGGATCGGAGTTTGTGGTATCTATGTTAATTAAATTACTAAAACAGACTTTCTGAGTCTTTTTTTTCCTAAAAATTTTTAATTTTTGTTCAGTTTCAGACTGTGTTAACATCTTTTTAATTTAAAAAATCAAGAAAAACCTGTTATTTATCAAGGGGTAAACCCTCTTACTTTCTTGGAACCAGTGGGTTACTGACAGGGAAACAGAGGGGGTTGCTAACCGAGTCCTGATGGAGTGCTGATGATCATGACAGAAGGTACGGCGGTATCTGCCTATCTCTTGGATCTTGTGCTCAGTTTGGCCATTGCTTTGAGGGTGGTATCCAGAAGATAGGCTTACAGTCACACCCAGGAGTTGAAAAAAGGCTTTCCAGAATCCTGACATGAACTGCGGTCCCCTGTCAGATACAATGTACTCTGGGATCCCAAAAATCCAGAAAACCTGGTTGAACAGGATCTCTGATGTTTCCTTAACAGAGGGGAGACCTTTTGTGGTGGATCGTTCCAGGACCAAGAACTCAATTCGGGCTTTGCACTTGCATGTGAGAGGGGGTGTGATAGGACGAACCCATGCTCCCTAGGTGGAGCACCAATAACACAGCAGATTTTAAATTGAGTTGGATGGGGAATCAGGGGTATCTCGTGCTGATGGCATGAACGAGGTGGAGATGAAATTGCCAAAAGTGAGCGGGTGAGGTGAAAGCTTGGAGTCCTTGTCCGTAATGGAGATCAGACACTGGGTGACGGGAAGTGAGGTGTATTTATTTTGTGTTGGTGATGAGGTTCAGGTGTGTGTGTTTAGAATTCGGGTGATTGGGGACGTTGACTGAGGGCGGAGCGTGGTGTTTCCATGACACCTATAGCTGTCTACTTCTTCCTCCCATGAAAACATGTTCTGAAGTGTAAACCGAGCCATATTATAGAAAAATATAATGATTCAATGATTAAAATGAATGCTTACAGAAATTGGAAAGCCTTCAAAGGGTTGCTGAAAAGAGAAAGTCCAAAAAAATAGTAAATGAATCATAAATTATGGTTAATTGTTTTCTTTTTATTTCACATTTGATTTATTTTACATGTCTTTTCTAAATACTTTGATTGCTTTTATATTTAATATACAGTACAGACCAAAAGTTTGTACACCCCTTCTCATTCAGGGAGTTTTCTTTATTGTCTTCTTTATTGTCTTCTTTAGCCCAAACGCGTCTCTTCTGCTTGTTGCCTGTCCTTAGCAGTGGTTTCCTAGCAGATCTTCTACCATGAAGGCCTGATTCACACAGTCTCCTCTTAACAGTTGTTCTAGAGACGTGTCTGCTGCTAGAACTCTGTGTGCCATTGACCTGCTCTCTGATCTGAGCTGCTGTTAACCTGCGATTTCTGAGGCTGGTGACTCGGATGAACTTATCCTCCGCAGCAGAGGCGACTCTCGGTCTTCCTTTCCTGGGGCGGTCCGCATGTGAGACAATTTCTTTGTATCGCTTGATGCTTTTTGTGACTGCACTTGGGGAAACTTTCAAATTTTTCCCAATTTTTTCGGACTGACTGACCTTCATTTCTTAAAGTAATGATGCCACTCGTTTTTCTTTACTTAGCTGCTTTTTTCTTGCCATAATACAAATTCAATCTCTTTGAATGAGAAGGGGTGTCCAAACGTTTGGTCTGTACTGTATGATTGTTTTATACATTCAATTTTATATGATTCTAGTGTTGGAAATTGTTAATATTGTTAATATTTTTGTGGCATTATTTTGCAATACGTAAGTTTCCCTTCGGAAACGATCAAATTTGTATTCCAAGGTACCACCGTATAAGTAGGGCCAAAAAAACACATTAAAATGAAAACAAATCACAACAACAAGAAATAAGCCTGATTAAAATATCTAAAAGAAATGTCAGAATCTGTTTTTTTCAGTGTAGTTGGTCGGCTGGGAAACAGAATTAGAAATAACAGCTACAGGCATTTAAAATGTAATTACTTTACAGTATGGAATACTGAGAACCCATTTGCAATGAGTTTTTCTTTGTTTGTTTTCAGCCCAGTCATTGTGGAGATCCCACATTTTGGCTCAATATGTGGAAAGGAGCGTGAGTTGATTGTATTGCGCAGCGATAATGGTGATACGTGGAAGGAGCATCACTATGACTGCTGTGCAGAAGATCTCGTTGCTCTGCTGAATGGCATGAACGAAGGTAAATGAAATTGAGATAAACAGCGAATACTGTTATTTACAATAAACATATACAGTCTTTTGAAAAAGTTTAGGCACCCCATGATAAATAATTTTTTTGTGATTTTTTTAATTGAAAAGATGTCACACAGTCTCACTTGGAAATGGAAAAAAATGAACAATATTTTAAGCAAACATTGGTGCATAGTTTTTTTTTGTCATAAATTGAACAAAGATACAAATAAAAACATTATTGTGGCACTAAAGTTTGGGCTACATAAATTACGGGTTACATAAATTGTCTAAATAACGGATTGCATTTTTAAAAATATAACTAAATAACTGAATACTTAAATGGCGGACCTAACACGTTAGATTACTTGTTACATCAAAAAAATAATCCAAGTACTTTGTAACGTGTTACACACAACACTGGTCTTAATTACTATTTTAATTTTCAGAGATACTGAATTTTGGGTTTTCATTAGCTGTAGGCCATAATCTTCAAAATTATTATTATTATTATTAGTCTTGTAATATATCCATTTGTGTGTATTGAATCTATATAATATGAGTTTTAGTTTTTTGATGATATTTTAATTTATTGAGATGCACCTGTACTGTAAAGTAATTTGCTCAATTTCAACATTAAATATTGCAACATATGGAAATACCTTTTTTTTCATTAGCTGTAAACGAACCAATAAAATACACAAAATTCTATTTTTCATGATGTGCTTGTACCGTCTGCAAATCTAGCATTACTGTTTCTGTATCTGTTTACATTACATGTATTTGTTTGTAATTTTTATTTTAATTAATGTATTTTTTTTTTAAAGAACTGGATAGCCCTGTTGAGCTGGAGAAGAAGCATATCTGCCGAATCATTACTAAAGACTTCCCACAATACTTTGCAGTTGTATCTCGTATTAAACAGGAGAGCGAATACATGGGTCCAGAGGGTGGAGTGTTAACCAGTAAATCTGTTCCAATGGTGAGGGCTGCCTTTCCTCCTGGAGCACTCACCAAGAAGATACGTGTCGGCTTACAGGTACACATACAACACCATTAATGTACATTCGCTTTGTGGCTGTTAAGGTCAAAGGAAGTCACAATATTCATGAAATCAGATATCTTGTTTCTCATTATTTGTGTCTGCTTATGCTTAGACTGCATATAAGACTGAGTGGTGGCATTCTTTCCCATCAAAATCTATTTATTTGCCTATGTAATTTTTGTATGTTTCATTTGTTTGGTGAGTCATTCTTTAATTTGGGGTATGTTCTATGTATACAGTGGCAAGAAAAAGTATGTGAACATGGAATTTCATAGTTTTCTTCTTTAATTTGTCATAATATCTGATCTGATCCTCACCTAAGTCATGGGCATTGACAAATATAATGTGCCTAAAATAATAACACAAAAAAATTCTAATCTTTCATGTCTTTATTGAACACACTCATTGTGGCAGGAAATAGTAAGTGAACCCTCGCCATGACAACAATAACCTCAACCAAGCACTTCCTGTAGCTGTGGATCAGACCTGCACATCGTTCAGGAGAAATTTTTGCCCATTTTTTGCTGGATGTCTCATGTGTGTGACTCTCTGTTGGGTTGAGGTCTGGGCTCTGGGCTCTGGCTCGGTGCATTTTGTTTTTCTGAAGTCATTTTGTGGTGAACTTGCTCCGGTGTTTTGGATAATTGTTCTGTTGCATCATCCGACTTCTACAGAGTTTCAGCAGATGTACCGACATTCTCACATTATCCTGAAGAATTCTTTGTTATGTTTGGAAATTCATCTTCCCCTCTATGATTGCAAGCTGTGCATGCCCTGATGCAGCAAAGCAGGCCCAAATAATGACTTTGGTTAATGTGATGGTTTCATGATAATATGTGGTGCCCTTTTTATGCAGAACGTAGGGCAGCATGTTCTTTCCAAATGGTTCAATCTAAGATTCATCAGTGCACAATTTATATTTTTTTTATCAGAGTGTCAATGTGCTCCCTTGCAAACTTCAGGCATGCAGCAATGTTCTTTTTAGTAAGCAGCGGCTTCCTTTGTGGTGTCCTGCTATGGACACTGTACTCTTTCAATGTTTTATGTACTGTAGACTTATGAACACAGATGATGCCTTCAAATCTTGGGCTGTCACTCGGTTTTTTTTTTTTTTTACCTCATCAACCCTTAGATGTCTGAGGGTGTTTTGGGGCCCTGAAGAAGTTTTGACATGTCTTGACATTTGTATATTTTTCAGTTACTTAAGAACATATAAATGTCTAAAGGCTAACTACACGGTTTTTAGCACAAACTGGGCTACAGTAATATGTGAGCAGCATGTATGTACAAATTTGTACTTTGGAGAAAAAAAACAGTTATGCGTGATTTTTGAAAACAACAAACAAAAAATATCACTGAAAAAAGTTCACAAAACACATTCATAACATTTATTTACAAGACTTTTGTTACCTGGATCTTGTAGTCTAGAGTTTTTACTTCAAAATGATGTGATAATCATCTTGATCACTCATTCACAGAAAACAATATATTCATTTATATTTTCTAAGACACTTTTTGTTTAGAAAGGCCGTATGCGAGGAGGCGTGAATGATCATGAATAATGCTCTACTTCACACCAGAGAAGACAAAGACCCGAATAATGAGCTGCATAAATACCCCTTTCAGTCAGGTATGTGACAGAGGGAAGTGCTACAAGAAAATAATTTGAGGACAAAAACATTTCTTTGTTTGTAGTTTATTTAGAACAGTTCGAGATAAATAAAATGCATAAAAACAGACATTCAGGGTAAAATAATGCAAACAAAAGCAGTGAATGATACAAAAACATACATTCAGGGTAAAACTGCAACGACAACAGAACAAAATAAACTAAAAAAATACATTCAGTGAGAAAAGTGCTCCAAGATAAAAAAAAAAAAACTAAACAACTGAAATAGACATTCAAAGCAAAATGGTGCAAACAGGAACAGTGCAAGATAAAACGGGTGTATGGTGTCTACAGTCACACATCCCTGTGCCACTCTTGAAAGCAGTTCCTGTTCAACTGAAGTCACAGGGGAACGTTACATGCCTGGTATCTCCAAGGTGGTTTTGCCGCTTGCCATGGACTGCTTTGCAATACACACACAACCTGCGACCTGCAGTGGCAGAATCTCTGGCGTCTGAGGTCAGCACAGTTACCCGAACTGGTACATGGTCAGTACTTGTCCGTTTTGGTGCTACTTCCTGTGAGACACCACAAAGCTCTTTGATGAGTTGTTCCATAAACTCTTTATGGGACAGGTTACCATATAGTTCTTTATGCACAATGAAAGCATTGGTGGCAGCAATGTCCAAGAAGTGTAAAAAAAATCTTCCTGTACCACTTCATTGTTTTGTGCTGTGCGGTGTAGTACTGTAACAGCTGATCAGACAGGTCAACGTCCCCCCATGTGCTGGTTGTACGCAGTCACAGGTGCAGGACATGGAAATGTCTTAGTAGTCCATGTACCTTGTAATTTCACCCTCCTCTGCACAGTATCTCCTGTATAAGCAGAATGGATGGTAGAGCAAACAGGTACTTCTTGGGTGTCCATCCACTTCACAAATACAAGAGGTCCATCTCGAATCCACCTGACGGATCCCCTGGCAGACTTTTTAGACAGTGAATTATCTGCATTCCGAGGGCAGTCCTTCCTGTTGTCTCTGTAAGTCCCACATGGACCAAACTTCATGGTAAGCAAGTCTTTTAGGAGCTTTGGACTTGTGTAGAAATTGTCCATGTACACATGGTACCCTGAACCTAAAACAAGAGAGATGTCACAGCATCATATGATAGTCCATGGCCTGTGGGAAAGTTGTTCTTTCCTGTGTACACACTGTGTACACAGAAAAGTCCATAGTGATTCCATTTGAAGAATCAGCAAGAACAAACAACTTGAAGCCCCACCTAGTTGGCTTGGCTTTCATGTACTGCGTCATTCCTGTGTGCTTTGCAGGCCACCATTCTCTCATCCACAGCTAAATTTCTTCTGGGATGATAGATAGCTTTGCAAGCATGACGGATAGTGTCCATAAGAGGTCTAACCCTGAACAGACGATCATGTTCGGATGTGCCCCTCTTCCTGTCATTCTCCTTGTCTGCATCTGGGTGACTCATGTGCACATTCCAAGAAATTGTCCGGTATCTGTTCCTTGACATGACGGTAGCTGGAAAAGGTACTGTCAAAATACTGCTCTGTCTCCAGTAGTCTGTGATAGAAGACAACTTCACCATGGCCATGTAAAATAGGAGTCCAATGTAGTGGTACATCTCAGTGATGCTGACGTCTGTCCATTTATACTTGCGTCCCTTCGTAGTTGCCTTGGCAGCCTGAGCATTGGTGTTGTGGTAAAGAGTTGACACAGCGTTCTCTGAAAAAAAACCGTTTGAAGAGACTCATGGGAGAATAGGAGTTAGCAGACGTCAGGTGAGGTCCAGGTTCCCGTGCGGGCAGGAATCGCAGAATCTGTGGAACCGTGTCGTCATCAGTCTGTGTTTTCCATGATTTTGTCTGCATCTTGCCTGCTTGTTTGCCTCTGCTTTTTTTGGGGACAGGTGGCTGATCATTTTCACTGTCACAACTATTTTGAAAAATAAAAATAAAAATGAGCATGCTGGTAACACAATTAAAGAAACATCATCTTCATATACACACATACATACATACACACACACACACACACACACACATATATGTGCACTTACTCAGTATGATTCTCGATTGCCTTCAAAACTGAACGTCGCTTATGTGTCCCGGTGCGAGGTGCTGGTGAAGGCAAGGGTGATGCAGACACATTCCTAAAAATTTTTTAAAAAGTTGTTAGCCTGTATTGTTCCAAGTAAACGAACAAAATTATACAGAGAGGCCCCCAAAATGCATACTGTTATCTCTGAAACATAACACTACTCTGCTGACATAATTCAATCAAGTTTTACACTTTTGTGCCCCTCTGTATGTGTTGATGGGCAATAGGCTGGACAAATATCTGTTGATGGGCCACAGACCATCTCTCAAACATTTACACCCGAGACATTAGCATGATGCCATGCACCAGGCATGTTTTTCATACACATTTAACACATTCTAAACATTTACACCTGAGCAGATATTGTAAATATCTGCTAAACTAAAGCTATTGTGAAGATTTACACCACAGAAAATATTCATAAACATCTCTTAGCTGCATGAGGCATTATTTTAGCCAGCTGTAGTGAACATGCTTGTGCTGAATAACATTACCGATAGCATGTTCGTAGGCAGAAAGCGAGAAGGAAAGGCAAGAGTTTAGGAGTGACAGTAGGGACTTTGAATGTTTGGACTTTGACAGGAAAGGCAAGAGAGTTGGTTGACATGATGGATAGAAGGAAGGCGGATATACTGTCTGTCCAGGAAACCAGGTGGAAAGGTAGCAAGGCTAGAAGCTTAGGAGCAGGGTTCAAGTTTTTTTTTACCTGGTTTGGACAGGTAAAGAAATGGAGTAGGACTTATCCTGAAAGAGGAGTGTGTAAGGAATGTTCTGGAGATGAAAAGAGTATCAGATAGGTTGGTGAGTCTGAAGCTTGAAATTAATGTTGTGATGTGCATTGTTGTAGTGGTTATGCCCCACAGGTAGGATGAGAGTTAGAAGAGAAGGAGACATTCTGAAATGAGGTGAGAAAGTGATGATTGGTACAGATTTTAATGGACATGTTGGGGAATGGAACAGAGTTACAAAAAGTGCTTTGAAGTTTACATCATTGGATAGATACTGGGTTAATAGGTTATTAAGTGCCATCAGTCAAACACAGTTGGGAAGAGTTTTTTTTGTTCTTTTGGGGGGGGGGGGGGGGGTTAGTCCAAGGATTGAAGAAACAGACACATCTTGAATCGTTGTTTAAAGATTGTCAAAGACTCTGCTGTACGGACATCTAGAGGAAGTTTGTTCCACCACCTGGATGAATGTCTTCCTTGATCCCTGAGAGATGGTGGAACGAGGTGAGCAGTGCTGGAGGATTGGAGGGAATGTGGTGCAGTGCGTGGTGTGATTAGAGCAGAGAGTTAAGTGGGTGCTGGGCCATTTTTAGCTTTGTAGGCAAGCATCAGTGTTTTGAATTTTGAAGCGGCCAGCTACAGGAAGCCAGTGCAGGGAGCGGAGAAGTGGGGTGGTGTGGGAGAATTTGGGGAGGTTGAAAACAAGACGTGCTGCTGTATTCTGGGTCAGCTGCAGAGGATGAATGGTGGACAGAGGCACACCTGCCAGGAGTGAGTTGCAGTAGTCCAGTTTTTAAATAAAAAGGGACTGAACAAGCACCTATGTAGCCTGTGAAGAAAGAAATGGGCAGATTCTTTTGATATTGTAAAGAAGAAATCGACAAGATCGATTAAGGTTAGTGATGGTTGGGGAAAATGACAGATGATTGTACACGGTTACCCCAAGATTGCGGGCAGTGGCTGAAGGAGTGTCCTGATTGTTGTCCAGGGGTATCACAAGGTCTTGACCTGGGAATGAGTCTCCAGGGATCAACAGCAGTTTGGTTTTACTCAGATTGAGCTTCAGCTGATGAGCTGCCATGCAGGATGAGATGTCAGCCAGATATGCTGAGATCTAGGTGGAAACCTGAGTATCTGAGGGAGGAAAAGAGAAAATAAGTTATGTGTCATCTGCATAAGAATAGTATGAAAATCCATGTGATTATATGACCCACAATTTCCAAAGCTTGTAAGAATAGATAATGTGGTTCACTGTGCCAAATGCAGCTGACAGGTCCAGGAGAATAAGAACAGATGACAGTTTAGCAGATCTAGAGTTTCTTAGTGACTGACAGAAGGGCAGTCTCTGTGGAATGTGCCACAGGTTCATTTTACACACCCAACACAGGATAGTAGTGTGTAAAATTAACCTTGTAGTGAGGAAGGTGAAGTGGAAGTTGAAAAAGGAAGAATGTTGTGTAGTTTTCAGGGAGGAGTTGAGACAGATTCTGGGTTCCAGTTGACTGGACAACTACAGCTAAGATAATCAGAGAGACAGGTAGGAGGGTGTATCATCAGGAAAGGGAAAAGTGGACAAGGAGACTTGATGGTGGAACGAGCAAGCACTCGGCTAGCTAAAAAAAGTGCGACACTGAGAGGACTGAAGAGAGTTAGCCAGGAGTGCAGGGAAATGCAGCGTAAGGTGAAGGTAAGGCAAAGGCCAAACAAAGAGCATATGAGGACTTGTATACTAGGTTGGACAGTAAGGTGGATCTGTGCAGGTTAACAAGACAAAGAGATAAAGATGGAAAGGATATGCAGCAGGTTAGAGTGATTAAAGATAGGAATGGAAAAACTGACAGGTGCCAGGAGGGTGATGTTCCCATGGATGGAAGGAGTACTTTGAAGAGTTGATGAATGAGAAAAATGAAAGAGAACAAAGAGTAGAAGAGTTGACTGTTGTGGAGCAAGAAGTAGCAAAAATCAGTAAGAGTGGAATTAAAAGAGGATTAAAGAGGATGAAGAGTGGAAAGACAGTTGGTCCTGACATACTTGTACATACAAGTACATACATGTGGAGGTGTGGAAGTGCTTAGGAGAGGTGGCAGTGGAGTTTTTGACTAGTCTGTTTAACAAGATCTTGGAGAGTGAAAGGATCCCAGAGGAATGCATCAAGGAATGGCTTTGAGCCCCTTCATTTTGCTATGGTAATGGACAGGATGACGGATGAGGTTAGACAGGAGTCTCCATGGACTATGATGTTTGCAGATGACATTGTGCTTTTTAGCGAGAGCAGGGAACAGGTGGAAGAAAATCTAGAGGTGGAGGTATGCTCTGGAAATCAGAGGAATCAACGTTAGTCGTAACAAGACAGAATACATGTGTGTGAATGAGAAGGACCCAAGTGGAACGGTGAGGCTACAGGGAGCAGAGGTAAAGTAGGTGCAAGACTTTAAGTACTTAGGGTCCAGAGCAGTGGAGAAAGTGGAAAGGAGATGAAGAGGCGTATACAGGCAGGTTAAAACGGGTGGAGAAAAGTGTCAGATGTGTTATGTGACAAAAGAGCATCAGCGAGAATAAAACGAAATGTGTACAAGACAGCAGTGAGACCAGCGATGCTCTACTGCCTAGAGACAGTGGCACTGAAGAAAAGACAGGAGGCAGAGCTGGAGGTACTGTAGCAGAGATGAAGATGTTGAGGTTCCCTTTGGGAGTGACAAGGATGGAAAGGTTAAAGAAAGAGTCCATTAGAGGGACAACCCTTGCGAGATGTTTTGGAAACAAGTCTGAGAGGCCAGATTGAGATGGTTTGGATGTGTTCAGAGAAGAGATTGTGAGCTTGAACTGATATACACGCATGCACAATCACACTGATATACATCCATCTCAATCTGCTCATACCTACCTACCTGTGCTGCTCCTCGCAATTTTTTTTGCACAATATTTATTGCTATTTGCACACAATACTCTTGTCAATGTGAATTGTTTACTGCTGCTCTTCCCACTACCTCAATTCATCCTTCATCAAAAAAGTACTGTTGTGTCTTACATTGTTGTGTCTGTCATGTACCTCTTTGTTTGCACATTTGCACGTGCACTTTGTCTATTGTGTATCTTTGTATAATATTGATAGTTCTTCTTTTAGAGTAACGTAATGTAAAATGTATGTTGTAAATTTATGTTGTTGCATGTATGTAGCACCCTGGTCCTGGAGGAACGTTGTTTCGTTTCACTGTGTACTAACTGTATATGGTTGGAATGACAATAAAAGCCTACTTGACTTGACTTGACTTGATATAGTTAGAACGATGCTGAAGTTGGAGGTCTAGAGGAAGACCAAGGAGGAGATTAGTGGATGCGGTGAGAGAGAGGACATGAAGTTGATTGGTGTGAGAGAAGAGGATGCAGATTACAGGGTTAGATGGAGGCAGATAATTCGCTGTGGCGACCCCTGAAAGGGAATGGCCGAAGACAAAGAAGAAGAACAATTCATGATCGTAGATCCTCTGAAAGCTCTAGTTGGCGAGACATGGCTCACATTAGTATATTCTTCTTGTGCAGAGCAAACTCAAATTTTATGACAAATGCATAATTTTTTTAAATCATATTTATTCTACATATTTTATTCAAAACTGCCACATTTTACCTATTAAGGGAAAGCATATCATCACACAACGCTTATGTGCATCTTGTATTACACTTTGCAGGAAAACATCTGCTTTTGTAGAAATTTCATGGCGTGTTAAGAAGAACTGGAGCTTTTGAACGCTTAGTGGCTCAGATCAGAAGTCAAGGCAAAGGTGTCAGTTTGAGACGGAGGAAGAGAGGGCGAGCTTGCTTGCTTCCTTCAGATGTGAAGAGGCTGTTCAGACCTTCAGTTTTTGACCCCGTGGAATCTTTGAATACACCAAGCTTTCATTCAATACCAAACATCCCCTAACTTGCATACTCATTATTATCTTCATCTGTAGAAAGCGATTATGCATGTTGATTACACTTACACTAAGTTTAGGATAAACATGTTGAACACAACATAAAGACTTCAAACATCCTATATGAGCACATACATATAATCTTATATCTGCCCTATGTAGAAGATATACCGCATACTTTAACTGATTGGTGTTATAAATGTTCTTGAAGCAGGTATATTCTTTGTTCTTGAGCCAATAGATGAAACAGGAAACGCGTTTTGGTGGTCAGCAACTATCAGGGGGGTTGTGAAACTGTCTTCTACCTTATTCAAGGGAGTTGCTTGCTGATTTACACCATTTGAGGTCGAGGTTGGTGAAAGCCATCTGGATTTCCTTTTGACCGGGTCAAGCTTGCAGCTTTTTTGTATCACCGAGAGAGATAACATTGTCAGCATGGCGCTGTTTGCTGGAAGTGACAGGTTCACGGCTCCCTTTGAGGTGGCCTTTTATTCCCTACATAGTGATGTGTGATATGTAAGAATAGATTGGGGCAAGGTCCGAGAGGGGGGTGACTAATCATTTTGCAGCCTCACATCAGTAGGAAAAAGGCTGTGGGACAGTCTGGTGGTTCTGGCCCATTTGGACCTGTACCTTCTACCTGAGGACAGTACCTGGATCAGGTGATGTGCAGGGTGAAACTTATCACGCAGGAAGTTATGCACTTGACAAAGGTAGTATGCACTTCTGAGGACCCGAGACTCCGCCTTCAGAGCGGGGGACAAAGTGGCCCTAAGAAAAGCAAGGGCCAAACTGTCCCGGGCCATCAGAGAGGCGAAGCGTGCATATGCCCAGAGAATCCACAATCACTTCAGGGATAGCGGCGACACACGGCGCATGAGGCAGGGTATACAAGCCATCACCAACTACAGGTCGTCATCACCTTCCTTTGACAGTGACGGCACTCTTCTGAATGCGCTGAACAGCTTCTACGCATGGTTCAACATGCAGAACGACGTGACGGCGAGGAAGACCACCCCTCCTCCGAACGACCAGGTGCTGTGTTTTACCACGGCTGATGTGAGGAAAGCTCTATGCAGAGTCAACCCACGTAAAGCCACTGAACCAGACAACATCACAGGCAGAGTGCTCAGAGAATGTGCAGAACAGCTGGCAGATGTACTCACCGACATCTTCAACATCTCTCTGAGCAGCACCATCGTTCCCACATGCTTCAAGTCTTCCACCATTGTCCCCGTGCCGAAGAAGTCTTCTGTGTCCTGTCTCAATGACTACCGCCCTGTTGCACTCACACCCATCATCATGAAGTGCTTCGAGCGGCTGGTCATGAGACACATCAAGACCCTGCTGCCCCCCTCACTGGACCCCCTGTAGTTTGCGTATCATCCAAACCGTTTGACGGACGACGCCATCTCCACCACACTCCAACTGGCACTGACACATCTCGAAAAAAAGGACACCTATGTCAGAATGCAGTACATAGATTTCAGTTCAGCATTCAATACAATCATTACCCAACACCTGATCGGGAAGCTGAGCTTGTTGGGCCTGAACACCTCATTCTGTAACTGGATCCTGGACTTTCTGACTGAAAGACCTCAGGCAGTGCGGATCGGGAACTACACCTCCAGCACCACCACACTGAGCACTGGGGCCCCCCAGGGCTGCGTGCTTAGTCCCTTGCTGTTCACGCTGCTGACTCATGATTGTGTAGCGACACACATCTCCAATCATATCATCAAGTTTGCCGATGACACAACCGTGGTGGGTCTCATCAGCAAGAACAACGAGTCAGCTTAGAGAGACGAAGTGCAGAGGCTAACTGACTGGTGTAAAGACAACAACCTGTCTCTGAACATCGATAAGACCAAAGAGATGGTTGTTGATTTCTGGAGGACACGGAGCAATCACTCTCCACTTAGCATTGACGGCTCTTCCGTGGAGATTGTCAAGAGTACAAAATTACTGGGTGTTCACCTGGAGGAGAAACTCACCTGGTCCCTCAACACTAGCTCTCTGCACAAGAAAGCCCAACAACGTCTTTTCTTTTTGAGAAGGCTGAGAAAGGCACAGCTTCCACCACCAATCCTCACCACCTTCTATAGAGGAACTATTGAGAGCATCCTGAGCAGCTGCATCACTGTCTGGTTTGGAAATTGCACCATTTCAGACCACAAGACCTTATAGACCACAAGACCTTATAGAGCGCATAGTGAGGAGAGCTGAGAAGATCATCGGGGTCTCTCTTCCCTCTATCGAGGACATATACATCACACGCTCCATCCGCAAGGCTACCAGCATTGTGGCTGACCGGTTACACCCCTCACACTCAGTCTTCACCCTTCTGCCAGCTAGAAAAAGGTACCGAAGCATCCAGACTATGTAACAATTTTTACACACAAGCCATCCGTCTCCTCAACACAAAGGGACTGGACTGATAAACACACACACACAAATCATTCAGACGAACTAAATAACATCTGGACTGAACTGATAAACACACGTGCACAATCACACTGATATATATCCATCTCAATTTGTTCATACCTACCTACCTGTGCTGCTCTTCGCAATTTTTGCACAATATTTATTTCACTGCTATTTGCACACTATATTCTTGTCACAATGTCAATTGTTTACTGCTGTTCTTCCCACTACCTCAACTCATACTTCATAAAAATAAAAAAAGTACTGTTATGTGTTACATTGTTGTGTCTGTCATGTAGCTCTTTGTTTGCACATTTGCACGTGCGCTTTGTCTATTGTGTATTTTTTGTATTAAATTTGATAGTTTTTTTAGGTTAACTTAAAAATGTAAAGAATTTGTGTTGTTAATTTATGTTGTTGCATGTATGTAGCACCTTGGTCCTGGAGGAACGTTGTTTCGTTTCAATGGTAAAACTTCACCAGAAGCTGCTGAGAAATTTTAATTTTTCTCAGTTTCCTCAGGTAAAAGAATCACAGCTGGGCCTTTCCTATGGCATAGGTGTTTTTCTCTAAGCCAGAGTTGGTATTGCCTCACGTTAGGTCCTGTGTAATGGTTAGGCCAAGAAATCTAAAGCTGGTTACCTCTCTACCATCCCATTTCCAATAGTAAGTCGTAAGTTGATGGTCTTTGCATCCATACAAAAATCCATAATCATTTCCCTGGTCTTCTTGATATTGAGGGCAAGATCACACCAAGCTGCCATATGTTCCACCTCCCTTCTATATGAGGACTCATCATTGTGATGTCATCAGCAAATTTGTAATTAGAAGGATGGGAGGCCCAACAGTTACTCTACACACTCTTAATGGTTAGAGTATATTAACTAAAGGGCCAAGTACACATCCCTGGGGACCCCGGTGTTAATGCACACTGTGGCTGATATGCGCTTATCTACTCGCACACACTGTAAATGATTTGTTAGAAAGTCCATAATCCAGTTAAACAATCCAGCACTTAGTGCAAGCCTACAGAGCTTAATTTGGAGCTTGTTTGGCAAAATGGTGTTAAATGCCGAACTAAAGACCACAAAGAGAAACCTAGCAAACATATTTTTGTGTTCTAGATGCTTTAACATAAGGTGGAGCTCAATAGCCCCTGCATCCTCTGTCGATCTATTTGCTTTGTATAACAAACTGGTAATAGTCCAGTGTGGGTGGACTTACTCACCAACCTCTCCAAATATTTTGCAGGTAGAAGCTAGTCCTCCTGGATACAGCTACATACACCAGCCTCAGCTAACTGGTAGAGGAGGAGGCGTTGCAGTTATTTACAACGATAATCTGTCTATCGTTCAAAAACACGGACACAAATTTAATGCATTTGAAGTTCTCTATAGTAACATAAAAATTATAGCTACAAATATTAAGTCTGCTCTGTCGATCCCGCTAATTATCATTTACAGACCCCCAGGGCCGTACTCGGAATTTCTCTGTGAATTTGCAGATTTCCTATCAAACCTCGTCATTTCTGTAGAGAAAGCGTTAATTGCTGGAGATTTTAATATTCATTTTGAGAAGTGCCTCTGAGAACAGCATTTATGTCCATACTAGACTCGGTAGGAGTAAATCAATGTGTAGTAGGACCCACTCATAAAGCAGGTCACACTCTAGATTTAATATTATTCTTCGGATTAATTATAATAAAAGATAGTTGCGGAGCAGCTAGTCTCATATCTACACAGAAATAATATACATGAACTGTATCAGTCAGGATTTAGGCCTTATCACAGCACAGAGACAGGATTTGTTAAAGTAGTAAATGACCTCTTATTGGCCTCTGATCAGGGTTGCGTAGATTCGCCTTAGGTAAAGGAGCAGATCTGGGGGACTCATGGACGTTGAGTATTATGGTGAACTGGTATGTTTAGATGCTGTCTTCCCCACTCTCATTGTTCACTCAGGTTTGTCGACGGTGAGGTGATTGGTTGCTTTACATCTCAGTGAGCCCTCATGTCTGTTTCCTTCTGGCTCTCCCTTTTAGTTATGCTGTTATAGTTAGTCCTGTCGGAGTTCTTGCTTGCACTCTACACTAAATATACATTCACCTATACATTATGTGACTGTGACTATACCTAACTGTTATCTCTCCTCTTTTGCTCTCCCCTCTCCTGTTCTCTCTCTCCCTCTCTCTCTTCTCTCTCTCCCCCTCTCTCTCTTTCTTTCCCTCTCTCTGTCGAGCTACACATGTTGTTTTTGAGGTGCCATTGATCCAGACTCCCTCTGCCCTCTGGACCTGCCTGACTCATCCTGGTGCCCCGCTTCTGGTAACTAGGAAGATGGTTCTGGCCTCGCATGATGTTGACGGCCGTTTCTATGCGGATTTGGCTATAGTTGCTCGATAGTTCAGGACAGGAATTTCCTATAAATCTACCTAAGCCTGCAATAACTACCTGGACTTCATATTAACATCAATTAACAACTATTATACTGAACTGCCTGCCACCCAACTCACAGTATGAATGCAGATCAATTCCTGCTTTCTGTTTCACCCAAATGAGGATGGGTTCCCTGTTGAGTCCGGTTCCTCTCAAGGTTTCTTCCTACTGCCATCTCAGGGAGTTTTTCCTTGCCACTGTTGCCCTTGGCTTGCTCATTAGGGACTATCTGGCTATTTTTTGATTCATACACATTCACATTTCTAACAAACGTAAATAATTCTTTTGATTGTGTAAAGCTGCTATGCGACGATGAAAATTGTTTAAATCGCTATACAAATAAAATTGAACTGAAATTAATGAAGACCTCCGCTAGATCATCTGCACAAGCATTGAACACCTGGCCCGGCACTCCATCAGGTCCGGTAGCCTTTCTGGGTTTGATGTTACGAAAACACTGTCTTACTTCGTGACTCCTCAGGACTGGAGCAGCATCACTAGAGAGAGGGTGGGGCAATGGTGGGTCTGTTGTCCCTATCAAATTCAACTCCTCTTCTAGGGTGTCACAGCTGTAAAAAGAGATTTTTCTTTCTCTTATATTCCGTTATCACCCTAATTCCCTCCCACCCTGCCAGGAGTTGGTGGAGTTGTAAAAATGGGCCTCAATCTGCCATTTATATTGAATTTTGGCCAATTTTATGCCCCTCCTAAGTGCCGTCTTGGCAGTACAATATGCTGTCCTATCACTAGATTTAAATGCTGCATCCCTGGCTCTAATCAACACTTGGACCTTGTGTGTCATCCAAGTTTTCTTATTGGGAGACACATGCGCGCGTACATGCTTCTAGAATGTTACATTATCCACACAGTAATTGATGTATTCTAAGACTGATGAGGTGCTCAAAGACTCACGTGTGATGCATCCGTGGTTCTTGAATATGTCCCAGTCTGTCTAGGAGAACCAGTCCTGGAGCCTATGGATAGCAGCATCGGGCCATGATCTTATACTTCTTACACTGATCCCAGCGGTTTTATTCCTTGTAGTATACAGTGGAACCTTGGAGTAAGAGCATAATTTGTTCTGGAAGCAGACTTGTATTCCAAAACACTTGTAAACCAAATCAAAATTTCCCATAAGAAATAATGAAAACTCAAATTATTTGTTCTACAGCCCAAAGCAATGAATACATAAAAATAATTAATACAATATATAAAGTAAAAATAAAACAAATTAATCTGCACTTAACATTTAAAAAAAGTAAAAATAAATCCCAACAGATAAGGGTTTCCGTTTGTGCGCGCAGGTGCCATGTATTTGTATGTATGTGTCTGTGTATGTGTGTGGAATTAGCCCCTTCCCTCAACTCATAATAAACAGTAAAACTCCTCCTCCCACCCCCCACCTCGCTTTTTAGGTTTCATAACAAACACACACAACGGAAACACTGTTATAACGGTTGAAAAAAGAAATCTCTCTAATGACACTCGTGTGCGCGCATACTAACGGAATCACTGCTGTAAAGTAAAAAAAGATAACAAATGAACCAGCACCTTACCTTTAAAAATAATAATGACAGAGCAGAGTTTTCTGTGTAAAGAAAGGGTGTGCGTGAAGCTGGGAAGGAGGGTGTAAAGGCGAGAGAGTGTGTGCGTGTGTCGGTGTCAAATTACGTGCGCGCACACATAGGAGGAAGGGGGGGATGTTGATGCACAAGAAAAATCATTGCTCAGTTGTGATCGCTTGACGCTCTGTATCAAAATAAGAGGCGCATACGTGATACGTGATACTCGGCACTCGCAAACCAAGACTTTCGCACAGTTTCCAATTCAAAATTTATTAAAAATCTTTGCTCGTCTTGCCGATCACTCGTAAACTGCGTTACTCGCAATCCGAGGTTCCACTGTACTTTGGATATAGCAAAAGTGACAGGTGGGCAGACAGGCCAAGATGGGGATAAACCTGTACCTTATAAGTATTTACTACATTAGTGTATACTTGATCCAGTGTTTTATCTTTTAACGCTTAACATTAACATCAGGTGTCCACAGCACAGATGTAAACAGATGCAAATTCATGTTGGAGATAAAACGTTCTACATTTTAGCAGCATGAATTCCATGTCTGGACAACAGAGTTTGTTACCATGGTATGTGTATACCAGGAGTTGTTAATATAGATGCACATTACCCTGCCGGTATTTTTGCCCGAGTCTGCCGTCCTGTCAGCTCAGTGCACGGTGAAGTTTTCAATAGCTGCATCTGGGACGGTCCTATCCAGTCAGGTCATGGTGAAAATCATGCTGCAACAGTTTGCCAGAAACCTCCGCGTCATCAACCCCAATCAGATTTCATCCATGTACCGGACATTGGAGAGGAATATGGATGGAAGCGGAGATTTGAAGGGGTTAGCCTGTAGCCTAGCCATCACGCCTGCTTGCTTACCTCTCTTCTGCCTCCGCTCACAATGTCTCCTCCTCCGGTTCCCTGCCACAGGAGTTCTCCATGGTGATCTAGCGATCTCTGAAGGGATGAAAACATCGGGGCCGAGGTGGTATACAGCACCGCTAAGACTGAGGAGTTCATCCCGACTGTACCGAAGAGCCTCGATATGGTAACAATATGCAGAAACACTCAGTAGCACTAGCAAAATAAAAATATTGTGCCAGCAAAGAGAGCACCGGGCAGCTATGTCTGTGTGTGCCACCGCCGTGTCCATGTCCACATTTTTGTCAGACATGTAACTGGTTTATATCAGTTTAATCACCTGACGGTGTTGCTTTTACAGTCAAAGACTAATGAAGCTTAAGCCTGAACTCCTAAAATCAAGAGTACAGTATAACCTTGGATTGTGAGTAACTTAGTCTGCTAGTGTTTTGCAAAAATTTTTTAAATTAATTTAAAGTTGTTAAACGAGCATGGTGTACGCATACTGTAGTATGTATAGGCTTTGTCTGGCGAGCATCACATGATCACAACTGAGTTAATGGTTCTTCTCTCTCTCGCGCTGTGGGATTGTGGATAATCATCACCAATACTCATACACATTGTCCAAGTGTAGTGACTGTTCTTTAGTAAATGTACTGCAACAACGGCCCTCATAAACAAACAAAACAGAGTTAAAAAGACTGTAGCAAGATGATTCTGTAGGGAGATGCTTCTGTTTAACGACAATGCAACATCACATTTCCGCAAAATCCTCAAAAGGATGCAAAAGCAAGTGACAGTAGAGAGGTTCCTTGTTAAAGTCACACAAAAAGAAGAAGATTCCAGTAACCAGATACTCTGTCAGAGAGGAGTCATTCCATTGTTTGTGTATGTGTGTGTTTTGTTGGCCCCCCTTCTAGGGAATTTATACGATAGCCATCAAACCAGACCATTGTGATCTCAAGAGATTGATGTGAAGGTATTTCCAGCATTCAGGGATTTCTTAACAGGTTGTGAGATGCACCTGGGCGGTGATGACACAGGTGCTGGGGCCGATCAGCATTACTTTGCAACTATATTTATCATCCCTGTGTTCTTTTATGACATTTCTGCTGACATTTATTTGGTGGAGTTAAACTGAATGTCGGCCAGCACCTTTTCTTTTTCTCTCTCTCTGGCTTTTCTGGCACTTTCTCCCTTTTTCTCTTCTTCTGGGTGACTAGATTTTTTTTCTTTTCCTTCTTTCTTCTCTGTTGATAATTACATATAAAATAGAAAAATAAAAATTAAATGCCATTGTTTATTTGTATTAACCTTGTTTCTTCAGATTTTACATTATACTGTAAGATAATATTGTTCTGAAGTTGCCATGATTCAAAAATCTGACATGGAAATGAATATTTAAATTCTATAATATTAACAAACACAATGAACTTTGCTCTTTATTTAACAGGCTCAGCCAGTGCCAGAGGAAATTGTGCGTGGTGTAATTGATAAGCAAGCCTTCTTCAGTCCTATTGTAATCGTAGAACCGAGGAGGAGGAAGTTTCATAAACCCATCACCATCACAATTCCTGTTCCACCCAGAGCTAAAGATGTCACAACTAAAGGATGTAAAGGAGACCCGGTTCCATGCTTGAGACTGCTCTGCAGCATCACAGGTACCTAGAAAGAGAAGATGCAGTTGATAATGAGTGTCAAGTAAATTTGTTTATTTTTAAATTAAGAGTGCAAATGCATTACAATGCTTTAAATATATATATTTTTTATAAAATAGCTTGGCTAGTGAACAGCTAGTAATGTTCCCAAAATTCTCAAAAAACAGCAGCTATAGTTCATTGCATACACATTCAATTGCCTTGAAATCACATTCTTACAGCCTTGGCCCAACTTGGACTTATTGCATGTCATCAATCTATATAAAATATCCCAAAATGTTGAGATTCAATATGGCTGGCAGATTGCTGCAAAAATGTATTTGCATAAGTATTTACAGTCAGCAGCATGGTGGTGTAGTGTAGTGGTTGAGTTGAGGGTTTGATTTCAATGGAGTTTATAAGCATTGTCAGATGCCCGTAGGGTGTGTGTATGTGTGCATGTGTGTGTGTGATTTGCACCTTGTCCAGGGTGCACTTTGCCTCGTGCCAGAAGTTTCCTGAGGTGGGCTGAAGGCTTCCCACAATGCTGTACATTCTGCAACTAAATATAATAGTGATTTACCATCACATAATGAGCAAAAAGCATTGAATAAATTAAATATATTTTTGTATTGTATTTTTTAAATTATACATTATTTAATTTAGCGTCTACTATATCACACTCCATTTCTCCAATTAAAGACTGCTTTGATTGGAAGAAAAGAAAGACACAATGTAATGTTATAAAATAAAGTGATTGTAAAAAAAAGGATTTTATTGTTTTGTTTATTAATAAAATACATTATGGGCTGTCAGAATTATATTTCATAGTATGCACAAGAATCCCTTCAATGTCTAGGTGGAACACACACATACGAAAACTCAGTGAGGAATTGTGGAAATAAGAAAGATTGGTTCATGTTTCTTTGCATGTTACCGATATAACAGACTGTCCTATCCCAGACTGCCCCATCTCAGACTGTCCTATCCTAAACATTCAGAAATGTGCACTGACTGCCAGACTCCAGTGATTCAGTGAAAACTGACCAAAATAATAAAAAAAAAATGTTCGTATAGTGTGTACAAGATTACAGCTGCTGGTGCCCCTGTTGGGAGTCACACAATGTCACGTGATTATAAATTGACTAGTATTATAAAACTGCATTTACTTCTAGGTTATTGATTCTGGTTATTGAATTTCATATTATTTAACAGCCTATTCTAACAACGCCTGAAACTTTTGTTGAGCATTTTCTAATTGTGTGTATTTGTGTGTGTTGGATATATAATTATGCATATTTTCTTGTTTTCATTTGAACACAAAATTAGTTCTTTTAACAGTGGGCATTTTCTCAAAGCAGCTTTACAGGTTTAAAAGACAATTATAGAAATTTGTGAAATGTGAGAAAAAATGTGTTAGAAAATATGTATAAATCATGTGTACACTAAATGTTATAAAAGATTATGTGAAATTTTTTTTACATAAAACCCGATAACCCCTATAGTACTACAATCTACTACATGCCCAGGTGCTGTATGAATTGTCTTTTATGACATTCCATGATTATGATTTTGATTATAAATATACATTTGTGTTTTCATGTAGGTGGCACTTGTCCAGCTCAGTGGGAGGATATCACCGGCACTACTTCACTCTCCTTTGTCACCGACTGTGTCTCATTTACCACAAATGTTTCAGCCAGGTAAGGCGCACAGAGACAGAGTCAATTCCAAAGTTATTGATGCACCTTTTTATGATTTCTGATTGACTGAAAAGCAGTGTTATGGTCTCCTGTTCTGACAGCAACATTATTACTTGCATTAGTACATGCTGTTGATGGTTAAAGAGTTTGTAGAAAGAGTTAAAAGGTTAATCTTAAAATACTCTGATGTAATCAGTGATATTATTATTCCATGTTGAAGCCCACATAAATGTCTGTCTGTCTTTCTGTATGGCAGAACTCTCTGTATAACTTATTAATACAAAGAAATCACATTCTGTAAGGTTGAGTATCTTTCGCCTTGTTTACAAAACTTTTGTAAACAACTTAGCTTCTTTTGTCGTCAGACAAATACACTCCCGCTTTAAAGTCTTTCGGTTTTTCAAGAAGGCATTCTAGAGATTTTAGACTGTGGCTGTGAATTCTTAAAACTAGCATAGGAGAATAGAGACTGACAGATCATATTAGGTTTTTAAAATGCCAAAAAAGTGTCCATATTAAGAACAGTGAAACAGTTAATTAAGGTAAACTGACTTAAAATTTGTGTTTTGTTCGTAATTGAACTGACATTAATTTATACCTTAATCACAGACTCACTCATAGCCTAGACCTCTTTATCCTGTGTACAGGAAATTCATCCCAGGAGACTTGGGGCACGAGGCTGGTACAACCTGGTACCAATCCATTGCAAATACCTTAAACACTTACTCAATCAATCACTCATCGTTTATACCGCTTAATCCTGGGTTGAGGAGCCTATCCCAGGAGTCTTAGGGCACAAGGCGGGGTACACCCTGGACAGAGTGCCAGTCCATTGCAGGGCACACACACTCACACACTTATTCATGCACTATGGCCAATTTGGGAACGCCAATTAACCTAGCCTACATTTCTTTGGATTGTGGGAAGAAACCGGAGTACCCGGAGGAAACCTACCAAGTGCGGGGAGAACATGGAAACTCCATGCACACAGAGATGGGAATCGAACCTGGCTGGGACAGTGCTAACCACTACACCACCGTGCCGCCATACCTTAAACGATGATTATTAATTTTATTCACAATTTCTTCAAACAAACAATGAAAATAAGCAACTGCATCTTAAATGAAGGCATCATAAACATCCCTATTTTAGAATTATTTATCAGGAAACAAGTATTTTCTTTGTCTGTTGGGATATGATGAACATTGTTGTAGCTTGTTACTGAGTAGTCTCACACAATATTAGCTGAAAAAATATTTTTATGCAAAACATGCATAACAAAATTATTTCTATTTTTAGAAAAAAATATTCCTTATTTGAATTTTGCTTGTGTGTCTGTGTGTGTATGGAAAGGCTCTGCTGTTGAGTTTGAGAGCTAACGTGTCTGTGAACCACACTAGATACATGACCATGCCTCCTGGTAATATGACGGGGACTTTATAAGAATTTCATGTGGTGCATAGTTTATGATATCACAATAATGTTAGTGAGAATAACACTAATAAGATTAGTTCCTATTTGTGATTGACATAAATGGAGATAATTGATTGTAATGAACAGATTGCGGCTTTAAATTGATCAACACAGTTGGCCATGGTTAGATATACAGTCTCACTTGTTAGTTGGCTTATGTTTTTGAACGATTGTGCACTCTTAAATGCTGATGTCTTTGGAAGAGCCTGACTTTATGCAGTGCAGTTTATTGTGGGAAGGCACGATGACAACATATCAGATGAGAAACCAATAGGACAGTAGGACAATGGAGGTTGGCTGGTGACTGGACTGTGAATGAATAGGACATAGATATCCTATATAGTATTGTATGTCTCAGAATCAACCACATTTGTCACACTATCAGACAAAATGGACTCAAGATTTTATTTTAAGACAGGTAAAGACAACAATTGCAGAGATCTATTTTCTTAGCTTGATCCCTAATTCATCTCAATAGTAATGACGGCAAGTTTGACATTCTTCTCATTTTCACTCTTCATACCCATTTTTTCATTTGTGTATTTTTTATTTTTTTGCAGATTCTGGTTGGCAAACTGTTACCAAGTGAATGATACAGTTGTTATGGCAACCCCAGTTTACAAGGAGCTGATTTGTGTGCCATACCTTGCTAAATTTGTGGTGTTTGCAAAGCCTCTTGACTTAGCAGTGGTACAGCTGCGTTGCTTCTGTATAACTGATGATAAGGTGGACAAAACACTTGAGCAGCAGGAAAACTTTGAAGAAGTAGCCAGGAGCAAAGATATTGAGGTATGGGTCATGCACCCTTTCAGGTCTTTCACAGACAATGGCTTAATAGCAGACAAATTTGCACAGTTAAACACACATCTGTCACACTTAGAAAACTTTTTGCAAACATATTATGCACAGTAAGTATACATAGTGTGCACACATATTGGACAGGACAAACTTGTATTGATTGCACATGTTGTACTAACTGCAGGTTTCAGAGGGAACGCCAATCTATGTGCAATGCTATGGGAATCTATCTCCAGTCAGCAAGATCAACCAGAAGCTTGTTTTCACATTCTATGCCTTCAAAGAGAACCGACTACCTTTTACTGTTAAGGTGTGTATGGTTGTGTGTAATGTATGCTTATTTAAATGGGTTAATGTGTCAGGGAAAGTCCATAGAATACAATAGTCTTTATTGTCATTGCAACAAGTACACTCACTCACTCATTGACTCACTCACTCATCATCTATACCGCTTAATCCTGTATTCAGGGTCACAGGGGGCCTGGAGCCTATTCCAGGAGACTAAGGGCACAATGCAGGGTACAACCTGAACAGCGCAACAAGTACAATGGAATTAAAAATTTTAAATGAATGTATTGATCTGGCCATCCCTTATTCCACTTCTCACAAAGATATGATAATATGAAAAAAGGTATGGATACTAATTTATGTTTGAAAAGAGGAAAATAATTAATTGGTATGCTATCATGCCCTGTGTCGATTGCCAACTAAAGCTTAATTAGTAACTATGTTATGTTATCATGTTATGGTATGATCATCTGTACATATATGATAAAATGCATACTGTATATACATAATTAGCTGCAGCACATACATCTGGTATATACGTTCTGGTGTTTCTTAGGTGTTGGACATTGGACAGGAGCCATATGGAAAACTCTCATTTCTCAAAGATTTGAAATCTACTAAAGGCTTTCCACAGAGAGTTATCTGCAACCTTAATTTCACACTGCCAGCACATAAAAAGGTGAAAAACGTACACACATAATCTCCCTCTCCTTCAGACACACATGCCTGCTGAAACACGAATACACAAATATAGCTGAATGTAGTAACTAAGTTTGTCACTTTTCCTCACATCAAACCCTAGTGGAGACCCTTAGATCAGTTAGGATCACTGCTTTTTTTTAAGAGTGTAAGGTGTCCGAATAATAGTAGAGAGAAAGATTTTTTCCTTTTATTTTTATCAATTAATACATTTTTATTTAATAAATTTTTCACATTCCCAGTGGGTTGGAAGTTTACATGTACTGAGTTAGCATTTGGTAATATTTGTTTTAAATTGTACTTGGTTCAGATGTGTAGGGTCGCCTTCCACGAACTTCTTGCAGTAAGATTCTGAAAATTTTGCTCATTCCTCCTGATAGAACTGGGTCAGGCTTCCTTGCACCCACTTTTGTATCACAAATTTTTAGTTCTGCCCAAAAATGTTCTTTTGGATTGAGGACTTTATTGTCCTCTTATGGGCCAGATATTTTACCACAAGTTTGGAAGTATGCTTGAGACCATTGTCCATTTGGAATAACCATTTGTGTCCAAGCTTTAACTTCCTGTTCTGTGATTATGTGGCTATATTGCTATAAAGCCACAAAATCTTCATTCCTGATGATGCCACTTTGTGCACCAGCCCTTTCTGCAGCACATCCCCCCACATTATGATCTACTTATTTACGGGTTAAACTGTGTTCTTTGACTTGCCATCCTTGCAATTTCCTCCAGGGTTATGGTTAACCATATTGCTGCTCACAAATGCTCACCTCTGCCCTTAACCTAGCTTCCACTACTCTTTCCCAAAGCTTCATTGTATGGCTCCTCAGCTAGGGTTAGGGTTACGCATCCCCCTTGTTCTTAAGGATCGGCACTAATACACTTCTTCCATTCCTTTGGGATTTTCTTAATCTACAAAATCGTGTTAAACAGACTAGTCAGAAACAGTGTCACACTTTTTCTTAGCTAGCCGCTTTCCCTTTATACACTCCTGGACTTGCTTGTTCCACCATCAAGTCTCCTTGTCCACTATTCCCTTTCCTGATAGTACACCAAGTATCCTTCTATCTGTATCCCTGATCCCCTTAGCTGTAATTGTCCAGTCAACCGGAAGCACCGCCTGACAACCCAGAGCCTGTCTCAACTCCTCCCTGAAAACTGCACAACATTCTTCTTTTTTCAACTTCCTCCACTTTGTCCTCTGCTCTGCCTTTGTCCTCTTCACCTTCCTCACCACCAGGGTCATTTTATACACCATCATCCTGTGTTGTCTGTCTACACTCTCCCCTACCAATACTTTGCAGTCAATGATCTCCTTCAGATTACAATATCGACACAAGATGTAGTCCACCTAAGTGCTTCTGTCGCCACTGTTATGTCACCCAATGTTGCTGCCTCTTCTGGAAGAAAGTATTTACTATTGCCATTTCCATCCTCTTTGCAAAGTCCACCACCATCTATACTTCTATGTTCCTGTCCTGAAGCCCAAACCTGCCCATCCCATTCTCATCACCTCTGTTCCTTGCCCCAACATGTCCATTAAATTCTGCACCAATCACCACTCACAGAGCACCCCCAGAGGTGAGAATCACGTCATCTAAGTTCCTCCAGAAATCCTCCTTCTCTTCTAACTCACATCCTACCTGTGGGGCATAACCACTAACAACACTGCACATCACACCATCAATTTCCAGCTTTACACTTATCAACCTATCTGATACTCTTTTCATTTCCAGAACATTCCTTACAAACTCCTCTTTCAGGATAACTCAGGATAACTACTCTATTTCTTTTCCTATCCACACCATGGTAAAACAGTTTCTACCTGCTCCTAAGCTTCTAGCCTTGCTACCTTTCCACCTGTCTCCTTCCTTTTATCCATCATGTCAACCAACTCTCTTCTCTTCCCTGTCATAGTCCCAACATTCAAAGTCCCTACTGTCACTCCTAAACTCTTGCCTTTCCTCTTCTCTCCCTGCCTATAAACATGCCTTCCTCCTCTCCTTCTTTGACCAACAGTAGTCCAATTTCCACCAGCACCCTGTCGGTCAACAGCACTGGTGGCGGTTGTTGTTAACCCGGGCCACAACCGATCTGGTATGGAATTTCTGTTAATGATTTGCATCATTTGATTTGGCTAATGTTTTAGGTCGGATGCCCTTCATGCCACAGCCGTCTTTATCCAGAGTTCGGACTGGCACAATAAGACACTAAATTGTGCCCCCCCCCCCCCCCCCGTGGTTGCATTATGCCCTTCACACATTACTCAGCTTTATTAAGCTGCTTTTTCTCAACTGTTTCTGCTGAGACATATAACTGTATGTTATCAGCATAACAGTGAAAACTAATACAGTGGACCCTTGGATTACGAACATAATTCGTTCCGGAAGCGGGTTTGTATATCAAAAGAGGGGTGTGTGTGTATGAAAGCGAGGGGAGGTGGGTGGGGTGTGCATGTGAAGGGGCACAGTGTCTAATGAAGCGTGCGCAGTGCAGTGCGGTGCCGGCTGACACACAGAGAGAGATAGAAAATGGATCTTTACCCTCTCTAATGAGACTTGCTTTGGCCTTACACGCGCGCACATGTGTGTTATAATAAAAGGTACACGCATGCTGTACACACACACAGACAAACACAAAATAAAATATGTTTTACATGCAAACATGCGGTCACAGTGTTATAGTAAACAGTACACGTGTGCACGGATGTTGATTATACCAGTGAGAGACGCACATTAAGACCAAGTAGGGGAGATGATTACCCACAATTCCGCAACGCAAGAGAGAGAAAAAACATTGGCTCAGTTGTGATCACGTGACGCTTGGCGTCAAAACAAGATGCGCATGTGTGATGCACGATACTCGGAATTCGTAAACCAAGACGTTTTCCAAGTCAAAATTTATTAAAAATCTTTGCTCGTCTTGCGGAACACTCGCAAACCGCATTACTTGTAATCCAAGATTCCACTGTACCATGCTTATGAATTATGTTACCCAGAGGAAGCATGTATAGAGAAAAAAGCAGTGGGTCTAAAACCAAACCTAGACCCACTAACTGCTAGTCTTCTGGTCCGTCTCCGTTTGTTTGTGACAGAATGACTGAGCCAACAGCAGTACGCTCACCTCTGCGATGTGGTTGACCAGCACGCTAAGTTGATCAATCAGCTCAGTAGTGATGTCGCGGTCCTCCGCCAAGGCCTCCAAGACGTTGCGGCCTTGCGCCGCGAGGTGGCGGAGCTACGGCAGGAGAACGCGACGCTCCACGGGGCGGTCGCTCAGCCGGCTGCTGCCACGCCCATTGCAGCAGCTGCTGCTCCGCCACCCCTCCCCCTTCTTCTGATGTCTTTATTGCTTTACCGGACAAAGGATGGCATAGATGGGACTGCGCGTTGCTCTTCTCGTTTCGTTGCTATCCGGGCAGGCAGCTGAGTGGGCCACGGCGGTCCTGAGATCTGATTCAGATGTAGCCTACTCTTATACAGAGTTCACCCGCCAGCTAAAACTCACCTTTGAACATCCTGCTGCTGAGGTGGAGACCGACTCAAAATTATATCATCTGCGGCAGGGGGGCTTGTCCATGAGCCGCTACACAGCGGATTTCCGAACCCTCGCTGTCCAAATTGACTGGGGAGACTCCGCCCTCCAGACAGCCTACTACGAGGGACTGGCTGCACGCATTAAGGACGAGCTCGCCGGTCGTGAACTTCCAGTCACCTTGGAGGGCCAACTCGCCCTCCGGATCGACCAGCATCTGCTCGCCCGCCCTAAGCCAGCTCCTCGCACCCTGCCGTCCATCACGCCACCACTACCTCATTTCATGCCCGAAGCTCCTCCTTCTTCTCTCGCACGCCTGTTCAGGAAGCTCATTCTTCACTCTACACTGCACCTACCGGATCCGTCGATTCTCCACCTCCCGCCATGGTTGACACCGGAGCCGGGGAACCCATGCAATTAGGGCGCGCCTCCTTAACCGCTGCAGAACGGGAACGACGATATAGAGAGGGTCTCTGCGCGTATTGCGGGTCAGCAGCGCATGACCAGGCCATCTATCCTCTACGCCCGGGAAATGCGCAGCCCCGGTGAGAAGTGAGAGTGACTCACCGTGTTCCATCTCCCTCTCCACCACCCTGGCCAATGATTCCCGTCTCACGTTAAGAGTACACCTCCAGTTTGGCCACAAAGAAGTACCGCCTTCGTCGACTCTGGTGCTGTTGGTACTTCATTGACTCTTCTTATGCCAAGAAACTGAGGGTAGAGATCGAGGCGTTATCCCAGCCCGTAAATATTTCATCTGTCGACGGTCGGCCCCTCTCCTCCAGCCCCATCAACTTCCAAACTCAACCCATCACCATGAACATCGGCCAACACCAGGAACAGCTTCACTTCTACCTCACCCCCATCTCATCACCTCCCCTCATTCTTGGACATCCCGGGTTACTTCGTCACGACCCGCTCATATCCTGGACACAAAGTGGGATCCTACAATGGGGGCCGACTTGCTCTGAACTCTGCCTACGGGCCCGGGCTGGGACGTGTTCTAGGGAGTCCGAGGACCCCGAGGTCGACACTGACGCCACCCCGAGCGCCTACCGAGACCTGGCTGAGGTGTTTTGTAAAAGACGGGCAACCCACCATCTCCTCATTGCCCCTACGACCTTGCCATCGACCTTCAGCCAGGCTCCATGCCACCCCACGGCCACCTGGACGCCCTCTCTGGTGCCACCATTTTTACTAAGTTGGACCTCCGGAGCGCCTACAACTTGGTGTGCATCAGAGAGGGCAATGAGTGGAAGACGGCCTTCATCACTCCCACCGGTCATTATGAAAGTCTGGTAATACCATTTGGACTCTGCAACGCTCCAGCGGTTTTCCAACAATTCATCAATGATGTTCTAAGAGACATGTTAGGTCGATTGGTGTTCGTCTACCTAAACGACATCCTCATATACTCCCGGACTTTCAGCGAACATGTAGAACACGTCAGAGTGGTTCTGAAGAGATTGCTCGCCCACCAGCTGTACTGTAAGTTGGAGAAGTGCGCTTTTCACAAGCGCTCCACCATGTTCCTGGGTTTTGTCATCTCGCCCCAGGGTGTGGCCATGGACCCGCAGAAGCTGGAGGTTGTGAGTCACTGGCCCCTACCCAGGACTCTTAAACAACTCCAGCGTTTCCTCGGGTTTGTGAACTTCTATCGTCGCTTTATCCAGGACTACAGTACGGTTGCAGCTCCACTAACTGCTCTGACATGGCCATCATCTCACCCCTTTCACCTCACCTCTACTGCCATTACCGCCTTCCGTGAACTTTGCCGCCGCTTCACTACGGCTCCCATCCTCCTTCATCCAGATGCCAACAAACCATTCGTTGTGGAGGTGGACGCGTCGGACGTGGGCGAGGTCCAGACCAAAAGCTGCACCCCTGAAGCTTCTTCTCCCAAAAATTTGACCCCACTCAGCAGCGATACGGAGTAGGGGACCGTGAGCTGCTGGCCATAAAGTGGGCCTTGGAGAAATGGCGTCACTGGCTCCAGGGCACCAGAGAGCCATTCATTATCTGGACTGATCACCAGAACCTCATCACCATCTGGTCGTTGAAACAATTTCCACCTGTCATATCGCCTGGGGTCCAAGAACACCAAAGCTGACACCCTCTCACGACAGTACGAGGAAGACGTCCCTTGGGCGGACCCCGCGCCTGTCCTACCACCTACCAAGATCATTGCACCACTCCGTTGGGACATAGAAACGAGGGTTCGCCAGGCACAGGCTGCGGAGACCGAACCGGCAGGCGTGCCGCCTGGATGACTTTATGTGCCCAACACCATCAAGCCAGAGGTGCTTCAATGGGGGCACTCCTCTCTCCTCTCAGGTCACCCCGGAAGGCACCGCACGCTACAATTCATCCGACGCGCTTTCTGGTGGTCCAACTTGGGGAAGGACATTGATGAGTTTGTCCAGGCGTGCCCAGTGTGCGCCCAGGCAAAAGACAGCAACCAACCATCCCTGGGAGAACTTCAACCACTCCCAGTTCCCCGTCGGCCCTGGACGCAAATTGCTGTCGACTTCATCATGGGTCTGCCGGTTTCTGAAGGGAAGAACACCATCCTCACGATCGTCGACCGGTTCTCCAAAGCTGTCCACCTGGTAGCCTTCCCCGGACTCCCGTCAGCCAAAAACACAGCCGAGCTAATATTAGAACACGTAGTCTGCCTGCATGGGTTCCCAAGGGATATCGTCTCGGACAGGGGGCCCCAGTTCACCTCTCGGTTCTGGAAGGCCTTCTGCCGTCTGATCAATTCCACTTGTAGTCTGTCTTCTGGATACCACCCACAGACTAACGGTCAGATGGAACGGACCAACCAACAACTGGAGCACTACTTGAGATGCTTTGTCGCTGATGGCCAGTGCTCCTGGGTCCCCTACCTCATTTGGGCAGAATTATCACATAACCTCCATGTCTCCTCTACCACCAATCTAAGCCCATTTGAGGCATGCTACGGCTTCCAACCTCTGATGTTCGACCACCAAGAACCGGAGATTGAAGTACCGTTGGCCCAACAGTTGGTTCGTCGGTGTCGACGGCTTTGGAACCAAGCAAACAACGCCATCTGACGCTCCAACACCCGTTACATCCTCCAACATCGCCGTCGACACCCTCCGGGACGACTATTCCAGATAGGTGACAAGGTATAGCTATCTACCAAGAACCTTCACCTACGAACAGAATCACGGAAGCTCTCCTCCAGATTCATCTGTCCATACCGCATCACTCTCCGGATAAACCCTGTCACCTACCGGCTCCAGCTGCCTGCAGCGCTCCGGATCCACCCGGTATTCCATATATCCCAACTCAAACCCTTCACCACTTCCCCTATGGGTCAAATAGGATCTGAGCCAGGAGAGGGCTGGTCCCTTAATTCCTACTACATTTTCTAATCTGTGAAGGAGAATACTATGATCAGTGGTGTCAAAAGCTGCAATGAGGTCAAGTAACACAAGCATAGTGACGCAACCCTGATCAGAGGCCAATAGGAGGTCATTTGCTACTTTAACAAGTGCTGTCTCTGTGCTGTGATGAGGCCTAAATCCTGACTAATACAGTCCGTGTATGCTTTTCTACGTAGATATAAACATAGCTGCTACTTTTCAGAATCTTCTAGATATTTAGTTAATTTACTATATTACTATATAATAACATTGAGTAGTAAGAGAAGATTAAAAACAAAAATTTAATGAAAAGAGATAATTTCATAATTTAAGACATTTAAAAACTAATGATGATTCAGAAGGAGATGGAAATTTAAGACATTTATGATTTATGTTTAGAATGTAGCCTTACATCATGTAGAATTAGCATTTCTAAATAAATGGATCTTAAGTTGAGTTTTGAATTTGGTTGGAGAATCTCTGTTATGGATGTTTTCAGGGAGAGAATTCCAAAGACGAGGAGAAGTACGATTAAAGGCTCTAGAGTCCATGGTGGTCTGCGAGATTATGAAGTGCTTTAATTATGAGTAGAAGAATTTAAAACTTTATACAGTATTTGATGGGGAGCCAGTGGAGTTGTTGAAGGGTGGGGTAACATAATGAATTAATGGTGATTGGGTTATGATACAGGAAGAAGAGTTCTGGATAAGTTGGAGTTTATGTAGGAGTTTTTGTGGTATGCCAGTTAGAAGTAAATTACAATAGTCAATACGGGAGGTGACCAGTGCATGAATGAAAATGTGTGGGGTGAGGAACACTATTTAAAATACCAACAATTTAGTTTGACGCCAATTACATTCTAATTTTCGAGTGGCTTGTTTTAAACTGCGTGTGTGGTCGTTATATCAGGGAGCAAGTGTTTGCAAGTGGAGTCTCAGTGTCTGGAAGTGCTTGGTTGATCAGGCTGACTCGTGACAGCAAGTTTCTTAATTCTAATCATTTTCCTTTTAACTGAAGCTACATTATCTAAGGTAAAATATTCAGTCACCTGACCGAGTTCTGTGGGGTCAGACGGTGATCCAATCAAAGTTGATAACTCTGAGAGATTACTGATGAAGCTCTGTGTGGTAGTTGATATAAATGTATGTTTAATGCGAAGCTGTGTGTACATTATTACTATGACACATTAATTGACAAGGGGGAACACAAATGTTTTTTTTCTGTTTGCTGGAGTCCATTCCTGTCATGTTTTGTGGCTGCTCCAAACCAGACGGTGTTTAATGTGCACAGGATGTGTTCAATGACTGCAGTGTTGAACTGCCTCTGTGGCAGACCACACTTCCTTAGTTGGTGCATAAAAGAAAATATTCTGCTCTGCTTTTTTGAGGATGGAGTTTATACTGGATTCCAATTTCTGTTGATGGAAAATTCTCAGAAACTTAAAGCACTCGTGGTGTCATCTGCAAACTTGGAGGTGCAGTCATTAATATAGAAGAATAGCAGTGGAGAGAGGACACATCCTTGCGAAGCACCAGTGCTGACTATCTGCACGCTAGAAGTAACTCCTTCCAGACTCGCCCACTGTTTCCTGCCTATCATGAAGTTGGTGATCTGCTGACACATGGTTGTAAGCTGTAGGAGTTTGGAGGAGAGGATTTCCAGGATTATTGTATCCAAATGTATTGGCTGAAATGAAGTCAACAAACTAAATCCATGACTATGTCTTTTGCAGTCAAGATGTTGCAGAATGTAGTGCAGCCCCATGGTAACTACATTGTCCACTGACCTGTTTGCTTGGTATTCAAACTGAAGGGGATCTCATAGCTGTTCTGTGATGTTCTTTAGGATGAGGTAGTGCAGCCTCATGTTAACTGTATCATCCACTGAGCTGAATGTGAAAACTGAAAATCCCAAACTGAAAGGGATCTAATAGCTAGTATCAAACCATGACTTAGAACTTCAGGGGGACCCTTGTTGGCAAGTACAGAGGCAAGACGTTTCTTGTACAGTGGAACCTCGGATTGTGAGAAACCGGTTTGTGAGTGTTCTGCAAAATGAGCAAAATTGTTTAATAAATTTTGCCTTGAAAAACGTTTTGATTTACGTATCATCGGGTATCATGATCACAACTGAGCCAATGGATCTCTCTCACGCTGTGGAATTGAGGGGTTCCATGCTTGGTCTCAGTGCTCGTGTGTCACTCATATAGTCAACATCCATGCGGGCATGTACTATTAACTATAACACTGATCTACGTGTGTGCATGAAGCCTCTTTTATTTTGTGTTTTTGTGTGTGTAGGACGACTTTCACACAGACACACACACCAGTTTACCGAATAGAGACTCACCGGCATGAGGGCACACTTTGATACATGTGTGTTTTGATATGCAAGCACACTTCAGGTTCCATTGTAGTTGGTAATCATGTTTGCACAAATCTCAAAAGGGATTTTGGTATACTATTCATTACAGATCTTCTCTAAATCCTTAAGGTTTCTTGCTAGTCACTTGTCAACTCAATGTTTAAGCTCCCTCCATAATTTTTTTGTAAAGGATTAAGGTCTGGAGAGTGGCTAGTCCGCTCCATGACCTTAATGTGCCTTTTCTTGAGCCACTTCTTTGTTGCCTTGGCGCTGTTTTGTCAGACTGTAACTTTAGCAAAGAAACAGCCACAAAGCATGATGTTTCCACCTCTGTTCTTGACTATAAGAATGATATTCCTAGAGTCATAGTCAGCATTTTTCTTTCTCAAAAAATGACGAGTTGAGTTGATGCCAAAAAGCCCAATTTTGGTCTCATCTGACCACAGCACTTTCTCCCAATCCTTCTTTGTTTATTGACAAACTTTAGAAAGGCCTGTACATGTACCTTCCTGAGGAGGGAGATCTTGTAGTACTGAAGGATTTCAATCCATGGAGGTGTATTTTATTTCTTTATTTTATTTTATTTTTTACCAATGATTTGTTTGGTGACTATGGTCTCAATTGCCTTGAGATCATTCACAAGCTCCTCCTGTGTAGTTCTGGACTGATCCCTCACCTTTCTCATGATTACCCTTACCACATAAAGTGAAATCTTGTATGGAGCTCCATTACCAGAGGGTAATTGATGGTTATTTTGTATTTCTTTCTTTCTTTTTCGGAGGGTGTTCTAAGCTTCTTGCTGATGGTCTTATAACCCATTTGAGCCTTGTTCTACAATCTTGTCTGTGATGTTCTTTGACAGCTCTTTGATCTTGTCCTTTGTTGTCATGGTGGTGAGATTTGTATAGATGATAGAAAGTCTGTGGACATGTGGCCTTTATACACATAAATTGTTAGGAGCACCTTCTTAATAACCCTTAGGGGTCGACGACATCGACAAGGAACCGGACTCAACAGGGAACTCATCCTCATTTGGGTTAAACAAAAAGCAGGAATTGATCTGCATTCATACTGTGTGTTAGGTGGCAGGCAGTTCAATATAACAGTTGTTAACAGATGTTAATTGATGTTAATATGGAGTCTAGGTCATTATTGGAGGCTCAGGTAGACTTGTAGGAAATTCCAGTCCTGAACTATCGAGCGATTGTAGCCAAGTCCACAGAGAAAAAGCGTTCAACATCAGTCGAGGCCATACCAGTTCACCATAATACTCTATGTCCATGAGTCTGTAACGATGTGCGTCGTGCAAGAGGCAGAGCCGCGCTTAAACTTTTCAGAACGGGCAGATCCGCAGGCTGCTACCACGCGGAGTTCTGAACAGGCATCTATACAGACAGACAGACAGACAGAAAAGTGCACAGAAAGTTGAGAGACAGAGGCAAAGCCCCAGCCTCTGCCTCCGTAAGACGTCGGTGAAAGTGAGAGAGAGAGAGAGAGAGAGAGAGAGAGAGAGACTGAAAGAGAGGGCATAATGTTTTGTTCTATTTACATAATTTTCGAGTGGCTTGATTTAAACTGTGCGTGTGATTGTTATACCAGGGAGCGAGTTTCTTATCTCTAATAATTAATAATCTAATAATCCTTTTTAACTGGAGTTACGTTATCTAAGGTATAACGGAATGTCGACCTTAAATATTCACTCGCCCAGGGGCAGTTTTAGGATTTTCATTTAAGGGGGGCTCAGCCCCCATAGGTGTTTACCGCATATTTGACTTGTTCAGAATAAGTACTCAAATGAGTCTTCCTGATCACACACACGCACACACTGTTTACTGTATAAACCTTTTTCTTATTCAAGTACAATCAGAAAAATTTAACCAGAAAACAGCATATAACTTTAAACTTACATTGATTAGCAATGCAAACAACACACCTATGCATTGAATAAACTGTGTGGGAGCCAATAATGTCAAACATTTATCTGTTAATTCTTTGACAATGCTGTTAATTCTTTGACCATGCTTTTTGTTGGAAACTGGCAGACATAAAAATTTGAAAAATACTTTCTGATGCAATGAGTTCAATCAATGTTGTGAACACAGTGTTAATGTGCATGAGAGGCTGAACATGTTTTATTCTCACCTGCTGCTCATTTGGAGACCTGCTGCCATGTGACCTGAAAAACCTTCCATCTACAGTTAAATATAAATATTAAAACATTCATCATCATGTTATCTAGTTTAATGTAGTGTTTTAGCTTCATAAATAAGACCGTAAGTTCTACATTCAACCCCTTAAAATTTCATAGCTACTAGGCTATTTATTCAAATACATTAATATAGACAAACATTGTTTTCAAGTAATTAAAGAAAGCATTTTTATATCATTCATATTTTATATATATTTTTATATCATTTATCTTTTTTCTTTCTATTCATTAAAAAAAGTAACTTTTTTTCTAAACCAAAGTGACAAAAAAACCCTACTCTAAGGCTAATAAATGTATTTTATGATCTAGGACATTATTTATTACAATACAATATTTATAAAGGTTTTTCTATCTTTGTAAATCACACTACTGTACAGTTAACACGAGATCATTGAATGCTGTTTTTAATCATTTATGGTATGGTGGGATGAGGCATTCTAGTGTAGTTCAAAGATGAGCAGATATAAATCTCAAACTAGTTGTTTTTAACTGAAGGTACACCTTTGCGTAATAAAGCTGTTGTCTTTCTTGTGCTTGAAAATCAAAGTGGTCACTTAAATATGGCGTTACGTCCCAGTCTAGTGTCGGGCCGTACAGCAAAAGAATGGTTCAGGGTTCTATTTTAAACTGTATGGAAATGGTGGTATATGGCGGAAAGAATTAGATCCAGTCATTAACTGATGAAATAATGAGGTTTGTATTGCTTTACAAAAAAATACACACACACACAACAGGAGGAGGATCAGATTCAGGGTGGAACCAGGCCAAATTAATAAACTGAATGGTATTTATTTTTAGTAGCTAGATTACCTGCAAAACAAAAAACAAACAAACAAACAAAAAAAAAAAACACACACACACAAACATATAACCTTCTCTGATTCCCTAAACCAAAAACAGTGAATAAATTCCCTCTTCCCAAAATAAATGGCAGCCACGCCCCTACTACTGGTGACTGCACAAACATACAGTGAAATCATCTACAAATACTAACCAAAGCAATAATCAAAGTCAATGGGAGGCAAAAAATCACAATCTCTTTCCTCTTTCCCGCGTCTCTCTCCGGTTTATATATGGTGGCGCTGGTTAATGATGTCACACTCAGGACGGAAGCGGCCGTGTGGAAGGTCAGGTAGATGCCGATGTGGGAACAGTCATAAAACCTGGAGTGGAGTCTGGAGCAGCGCACGAACAGGACACGATACACACACGCGGGTGCAACAAAGCATTTATACAAAGCATAATATTTTTTGCATTTTCATTCATGTGTTTTACTCAGTAGCGCACATGATTTAAAATGTAGTGAATTACAATACTTCAAAACGTTGAAATTTTGGGTCCACGGCCTGGAAACTCCCCAGATCCTAATCCCATTGAGAACTTGTGGTCAATCCTCAAGAGGCGGGTGGACAAACAAAAACCCACTAATTCTGACAAACTCCAAGAAGTGATTATGAAAAAATGTTTGCTATCAGTCAGGATTTGGCCCAGAAGTTGATTGAGAGCATGCCCAGTCGAATTGCAGAGGTCCTGAAAAAGAAGGGCCAACACTGCAAAATACTGACTCTTTGCATAAATGTCATGTAATTGTCGATAAAAGCCTTTGAAACATATGAAGTGCTTGTAATTATATTTCAGTACATCACAGAAACAACTGAAACAAAGATCTAAAAGCAGTTTAGCAGCAAACTAATATTTGTGTAATTCTCAAAACTTTTGGCCACGACTGTACAGTCTAATAGCAGCAGGGAGAAAAGACCTTCAATATCACTCCTTCAGACACTTGGGATGTAACAGTCTTTCACTGAAGGAAAAAAGGTCTTCAATAGTGCTTCCTGCACTTCCTGTCATGATTCCACTCAAAGTATCGGACGCAGATGCAGTGTTTCAGTTCAAGCATGTTTATTTTCTTTAATTCGTTGGACTGGCACTCTCTCTGTATTTACAAACTGAAAATCAACAAAGAAACAAAACACAACAGTTCAAAGGTTCAGCTGGAGCTGCGAGCGAGAGAAACGGCTGTAGACAGCACTAGGCAAAGGTCAGCCCCTCTGGCCGACGAACGAACACAAACTTGAGGATTATGAGCGCCACTCACTTGAACTTGATTCTGGTACACAAAAGCTTCCTCCGGAGACGCGCTCGCCCCAGCTCTACAGCCTCGGTTACTCCTGAGAAGGGAAGAGAGATAACGAAAATGGCCTTTCGTGCCACACATAGCGAGAAGACACACAGTGAACAGACAGGGAACTGAGAGATCGGCTGGTTAAATAGAGACACATGAGGGAGACACAGGTGAACTTGATTAAGTGCAAAAGTGAAACATATACCCACGCAGACACACTAGGGGGAGACAAAGAGGTGGCTAAGTAATCCGGTGAGCCAGATCTTATTCCCTGGGACTGAGGCGGCACAGGTGTTACAGTACCTGGGGGGGGGGGCCCCCCCCCC